>VDFB02379047.1:0-18730 GCA_007258455.2 Sequoia sempervirens | reverse complement strand
TGAAGTCCCTCCACTTCCAATCTAGCATCAAATTGTTTGTATTTGGGAGAATGTAGTCCTTAATTCCATTATGAACATACCATGAGAGATAGTCATAAACTACATTTTTACATTTCTGCATGAAACTCCAAATTCAAAAGCCAGCCGAAGGATTGGAAATAGTCAGGATGTTACCATTACTATCATCCTTTAAATACTTGTGATGGAGAATTTTCACCCACTTTCTTTGTGGTTCACTATGCATATGCCATATGAGCTTCACCCTAAGATTTTTTTCTATAGATCCAAGTGTTTGAAGCGGATCCCACCATCTTCTTTGGTTCTACATAATTTTTCTTAGCCAATCAGGGCTATTTTCCTCTTCTCTTTGTTGCCTTGCCAGAAGAATTATCTGTACATTTTTGTTAGGTTTTAAGCACACCCACTCGACATACACATTACTGACATAAGGTAGATTGGAAGAGAAGATAATACTAATTTTATCAATGTTATTCTCCCAACCTAGGTTAGCCATTTTTCTTTCCATGAGTTCAATTTTGCATCCGTCTTGAGGTTGAGTGGATCCCAGAGTCTAGTCGACCTAGTCCCCTTAGTTAATGGAATTCCCAAGTAAGTACAAGGAAGTTCACCTTTTTTAAAGCCTAGAATCCTCAATATCTCCTACTCCTTTTGTATAGTTGTGTTAAAGAAAAATACTTTTGATTTTCCTTCATTCATCACTTGTCCCAAGGCCTTAGCATACTGATAGAGCTCCTAAAATTTTGGAAAATTTGAGCTTATTTTATGCCCTGTAATGGTTTTTTGCATCCATGTCTAGGGTATGGGTTAGGGTTTTAGTTCTAAATTATATCTTGCATGTTCTTAAGGTTTTAAGCTTTGAAGGTGGGTATGTGCGAGATCATCATGGAAAAAATAGTCCCTTAAGTGGTAAAAAATTTAGAAAAATCAGAGTTAGGCAACTTGACGTAAAAATTTGAATAAGTTATCTATATTATTTCAAAAATATGTGAGAATATAATTTGTAGCAAATTGAATGTAGTTTCTAAACTACTAGGTTTATTTTTTAAATCTATTTCATGAAATTTGAAATTTCTAAATGTAGTAATACTTAAATTCTCGAAAAAAATAAGTGGTGTTTGTTTGACCAATTCTAACCACAATAACAAAATGATAATATTTTTATAATATTTTAGATATAAGTAGAGGACTCATGTCCCAATGTGATGCATATTTTTTGCAATTTTTTACAAGTAAATAATTATTTAATTTTTATTACAACTTTAAAAACTATGCACCCAAAAGCAGTTTGACCACCTTAACTTGGTCAAACTTCATGAAATTTTTTAATCCTATAAGATGGGAAGCATGAATGTGATATCGCTTTGAAATCTATAGATGTTTTTAACTCAGCTCTATCAACTCTATTCCTTTAGTCATAATTCAAAGGAGAAAATGAATAATAATAATTTATTAAATCCAAAGTAAAGCATAATTTATATTGGTGGTTATTTAGATTCTTTAAAACCCTTTTCATTTCATCACTAATTTTGGGTGTCCACCACTTTTAGCCCATCAATCCTCTGTATTATACTTCCAAAGTTTTAGTTATTCTATTGAATTGTCTTACTTGGTTCGTGGGTCATCTAAGTCATAACTCTGAGCCTCGGAGTCATAAGTTTTCACCAAAGACCATTTGTCTTTCATATAGATTACCTTTCCTACCTCATTGTTTTTAATATCTCTATGGTTGGGTGAGAAAATATTTCATGGCGAAAGAAATGTTGGTCTCATGTTTTGTTCCTTAGGGGTCGAGTCTCGTCGGCCTAGTCATGGCCCCTCTTTAAAACATCTTATTTTTCATGTGGGGTTCTTATTCACTTAAACCACCATCCATCGTTGAAGTTCTTTTCACCGGTGGGTTCTCTTCTACGACGAGAGATGGGCCACATTTTCCTTTTATATCACTCATTGCCAAAGTTCCTTAAACCTTTGGTTTCACTTCTACGATGAGTGATGGATATGGCAGTGTGTTATATAGCATATCACTAAAATGTTTTAAAAAAATTTCTAACTTCAGCAACGAGTGATGGGAGGAGCATAGAATAAGTAGTGTGGTGGCCACGTGTCAGATTTATGTCTCATTGCTACCTTTTACCATTGCCAAAGATGTTTCCAACATCAAATTCATTTATGTGGCATGTGATGGTTTAGGTTGCTCGAATGCATCGCCAGGAGGATCCCATTGCCAAAAATTCTACACATTTCTCCCACTCTTCTACAATGAGCGAAAGAGCTCATGTTTTATTATGTGTTAGTGGATGGCTATGTGGCATGTTCTCGAGATCTCCTCACTACTTTATAGAATTTTTGTTAAACTTGCATGGGTGATGGTAAAAGGGCACCGTTGATTATGTTTTAAAACTAGAGGATCAATGGTTGGGATTCAAACCATAATTGCTATCCATCAGTTAATTTGCATAAACGACCCATCAACCATTAATGGTGAATGCACTTCAACATTGGGATATTAAATAGATTGTCCAAAAAAATCTATGAGTAATTACAAATGGCACGAGAATAGGAATTCATTGAGTCAAGAAGCATTAATAGAAAAACACCAGATAAAGCTAAGTATGATGAACAACCAATTTTCTGCCACGTAAGTAAATCTTCTAGCTCCTAAATTAGTTTGTGGTTGGGGTTATTTAGTTTAAATGCAATAATTTTGTCTACTAAAGGTGAATTGAAACTATTGTTCATAAGGTTTGGGGTAAGAAGGATAGAATTGTTGGTTTCATTGCAAAACTTATGGATTTAAGTGGCTCAGGGTGATTTCTTAGTATCTTGAAAACCCTAGTTTTGTTGCTAAGTAATAATGAGTCAACCTAGTGGGTCTAGAGCTAAAACTAATAGAAAACCCGCTCAGAAATAGGTTAGCAAACCTAAACCTCATAATGACCAACCTTAGGTTGAGGAAAAAAGTACACCCAAAAGGTAGAGGAATGTTAAGAAAGATCATCCTAGGTTTATGGAAGAACCCCCTCAAGACCTAGAGTAGGAAATAAAGAAGAAAGTAGGGAAGAGAAATACTAGTGAGGGTATTTTAACTCTTCATTTTGAGGATGATACTTCTAGAATCTATGATATTATGGTGCCACAATGTGGTTGGAACCTATTCTACCATGCTTTCAAATGAACAGAATCCAACCGCCCTGCCTACAACATATGGAAATGTGACATAGGCAGATTGGTTGCCTAAATGTATTTGTGGAGGTTGATTTGATGTTAGCATTGGCTAGATGTTATGACCCAAATGAAAAAGCAATAAAAAATTTTCCTAACCTTTTTCCCATGCTAGAGATTTCTATGAGTCAAATAATTGAGGCTTTCCAATTAAATTCATTTGCCTCTAAGCCCATTAATTTTTGCAAATTATACAATGAATATGAGAAGAATAAATTTTGGTACAAAAAGGGTGTGTTTCCTATTCATAGGATGCATGGCATAAAGATGAATGGTATGTATTTTTTTGCTTATGAGGTGGAACCTTTTGATTGTGTCGACTTTGAAGACTATTTCAAGAATACTTATTATGCTATCTGTCAAGTTCTACATAAAGAGTATGATATTAAAATGGATACTTCCTTGATGACTTTGGAAATTGATATCTAACACAAATATTACAATAGGGTTTGGAATTATGCCATTTACATTGTTGAACACTTGCATGAGGACCTGGTGAAGTTGAAGGATGCCACTCATCTACTGTCCTATAGGAATTATTAATTATTGATGCATCTATTACTATGGAAAAGTAGGAAGTTGATGAGGAATTATATAAAATTTAGAGAGTTTGATGAAAATGACAATGATTTGTTGGTGCAAATGTGGAAACATGGGTATGTGTAGGATCATCATGGAAAAAATAGGCCCTTAAGTGGCAAAAAATTCAAAAAAATTAGAGTTAGACAACTTGACATAAAAATTTGAATAAGTTATCTATATTATTTCAAAAATATGTAAGAATAGAATCTGTAGCAAATTGAATGTAGCCTAAACTACTAGGTTTTTTTTAATCTATTTGGTGAAAATTTGAAATTCCCCAATGCAAGATACTTACCCCCTCAGAGAAAATAAGAAGTACGTAGTTTTCGTCTAACCACCCTAAACCACAATAAAATGATAATATTTTGGGATATAAGTAGAGGGAATCATGTCACATGTCATGCATATTTTTTGTAATTTTTTCCAAGCAAATAATTGAATTATAGAATTTTTTTTACAACTTTTAAAAAATATAAAAACTTCCGCATGTCTCACTCACCTTGGAAACTCTATCAAAACTTCATTATTCATTTTTAACTTCTGCATGTGAAGCATAGAATGTGACACATATTTGGATTCAAAAACGCGAGCACCATTTAAAAGCTATATATGTTTTTCAATCAACCTATCAATCAGGACGTTAGTCGTAATCTAAATAGAAAATGAATAATAATTATTTATTAATTTCAAAGTAAAACATAGTTTATATTGGTGGAAAGCTTAGAATATACTATAAAAACCCTTTTCATTTCATCAATTTTTGGTAAAAAAAAATCTATCAACCACATACCCCTACACATACCCATCATATCGCCACTTTTTGACCCATCATGATCCTCCACATACCCACATATCTAGGATGTACATTGTCCACATTCTGATGATAGCATGTTTTTCAATATTTTTAAGTTCTTGGTGCTCGAACAACTTGGTTTGATACCTATGTAAAGGATTTCACAAGGTTTCAAGGAGATGACAAGGCCACAAGAACATGCACGGGACACCAAGCACCAATTCAATTGGGGGGATTGGTATCTACATAACAACTACACCATAATTAGGATCTATAGAACCCTGGTGCCACCTCACAAATTTCCCATTTATCTGTCAAATATATGAGATTTTATGGAATAAATGTGGAAAATGGATGCCATGGAAAAAGAATATTTCAAAGGACCAAAGAAAGCTTCTCTTGTGAATCTCAATGTGGAGTTTGTATACTTTAGTTGTACCTCAAAGGAGGGCATTGAGAGATTTGGTTCCCTTCTAAATAATTACAAGTTGAACCAGGATGTCCTTAGGTTTAGTGATCCCAAAGGGGTAATCTCAGCTTAAAGAAGGGCTAGGTCATTGGGAACAAGAGTTCATCAGTTTTATTTTCAAGAAGATTTAATCAATATTTTATCTACTGATGAGGAAGTCAATGGAAGAAAGGATGCATGGAGAAAGATATGTGCAATAGAGGACATGATGATAAAGGATAACCCTTTGTATGTCAGCCCTTATTCAAAAGTGGAGGACAATTTTGCAAAGAAAAAATTGATGCTTGGTGATTTCTGTGATAGGCGTTTCTTTGAGAAGGTGAAGCAAGCTGAGATTGAGGCTAAGGTTGCTAAAGAAAATTGTGATACTCAAATAAGGAGTCATCCGGCTCAATATTTTGCTCCAAGAATCCATGTAAGATCAAGTAAGACTAGTGGATGACCTATTATAGCCCCAATAGTGGATTACCCAGAAAGTGAGCATATTGGAGAGGCTCAACTCCAAGAGGAATTCGGTGAACACGACTAAGTGGAGAAAAAAGTGGATTAGGATTTCCCTGAAGAGAGAAATGATGCATTAAACATTATGGTTCCACCTAGTAGGGTTGTGAAATGGGTATATGATGAGGCTGAGGATGATGATGTTAGGATAAAAGCTTGTGTTGAGTTTATGTGTGATGATTCTTTTATCAAGTCTAAGGAATTTAGGGAATTTGTCATCCATGTCAAAAGTGTTGAAATTAAAAGAAGGATTGAAGAAGCAAGGAAGAAAGTTGACCCTTCTTTTCAAGAAGTTGAGAAAGAAGAAGAGGACAAAATAAAACAAGAAATAGCTAACATGTCATTAGAAGAGGCAAGGGCACTAGTGAAAGGAAGTGGTGCACTTTTTCTGCCTGGTTGTGACATTTCATCTGTCATTTCATTAGATGCAGTTAGAAAATATCCTAATACTTTCATTTATGAGGAAGCTTTTGACAACAAGATCTTTGGTTCAGGTTTCAATCCTTGACTGCATACATTGTTTGTTTGGTCTATGGCTCCTAACACAGGAAAACCTAATGTCATACAATCTGTAGAGAAGGAAATTGGAGCAGTGATTGTCAAGAGAGCAACAGAGATGACAACTACTATTGCTACACAACTAGCAATGCATGTTGCAATGTTGGTTGTGGACACTACTCAGATCATAGAGGCCAACTACCAGAAGTTTCTAGACAGATACAATAAGTTGATGGATAAGCATAATAAAGTGTTCGCTATTGCACAAAGAGTTTACTATCCCCAACCAATTCTACTTTAGATTTTTCCACTCGAGACAAAGAAACCTTATCCCTTAGGATTCAAGATTTGAATCAAGCCTTGAAAGTAGAAAAGGAACACACAAAGAAGATGAAATTGGAAACCATCTAAGTGGCCAATGATATTTTTGAAGATGTATTGAAACATAGAGTGACCAAATTAGTCAACAAAGTTGATGATGTATGGGAAGGTTATAAGAGTATTCATGATGCCAACATTAAATATTGGTAGGTTCAGAAGGATTTCCAAGATGAATGGAGTCAATGGAGCTCTAGAGCAGGAACCCTGAAGGAAATAATGTCTAAAGCTAATGAATATCTAGAGGTCCCTACTCACATTCTTGAGATATTGAAAGCCATTGATCTGATTAGTGAGATAACAACCTTCCATGGGAAGTTAGGAATGCAACTTGAAAACAAATTGAAAATGTTCAGAGACATGGAAGCGCATGTTATGCCAAAAATATTTTATGATAAGGGAAAATTGATGGAATTTTTGAACTGGAAACATGAATTGGAAGGATGGTTGCCTCGAGCTAAAGATATGTTGAGTGAAGTTGATTACTCAATGTTGAATTCCCATATTGGCAATATGGTTGGAGTTGAAACGAGGATGGAAGTATTTGTTAGGGAGGCTAGAGTACTGAGTGATGCCAGGTACACACAACATAATGAGAAGGTTCATACTTTTTTAGTGCACAGTGACCCACTGATGATGAATATAATTGATGGTTGGATAAGTTTATTGTATAAGTTTTTATGCATTAATGATAAGCAATCTAGTGAGTAATGAACAAAAGAAGAACAATACATAGCCTAGAAATAGTAAAAATTAGGCTTTGGTTGAGGTATTACAGAATATTATTCTCTTCTTAGCATAAAGGTTGATGACACAAGTGATGATCTAGATGAATTAGTCACTTGCTTTCTATTGTCTTTGTGCTCCTTCTTTGCTGACTTGGAATGGACGTGGTTAATTTTGGTCGATAAGGAAAAAATTATAAATCTATTATAACAAATGAATGTTCCTTTTGGAAGGCGGGTCGATCTTCTTTGGCGAGTGGAAATATTTTTGTCTCATACACTTTACCTCTAATTGAAAATGTAAATATAACTACAAAGGGATTTTTTGTCATGGTGGTCAAATGAAAATATGACAAGTGTACTTTTGGCCTAAAGCTTGTTTGTTCTCCTTTGTTCTTATAAAAGGGAATCTAGGGCCATTAGTGCAGGTCTCTTATTGAATTTTGGATCCGAATAATGCAAATAGTGAACACAAAGAGAACAATTTTGAAGTCTTTATCTTAATCATTGAGTCTAGTTAGTGAATTTTGTCAATTGTACGGTTTCTAAATATACCTAAGCAATAATGCAAATCCTTTGATTTTATCATCTCTCTAGCTATATGTTGTATCTGAATTATTAATGAAAATATGATCAAGTATCATTTCATTAATCTTTATTGTTATTGTGTAGTCATAAAATCTAAGTGTTAATTTGTGAATTGTAAAGAAATCTCACATAGATCATTGATGTTTAGGATTAAATTTACCTTATAGTTCAATTTTCTTTGATTATGTTGGAAAAATGAAGAATATTAACTATCTCTATAGTTTTTTGTTGTCATTGATGTCACCATGTTGTGACAGCAAGTTGAAGACAATGATTTATCTAGTATTTTGGTCTAGTATCTAAACCGGTATTCGAGTTTCTCTCTCTATTATTCTAGTTCACATTCCTCCATAGTTGTTAATTAATGCTTGCGGTTTTGAGAAATTTGTTATGGTTGTTGAAGGCATGCATATTCAGAATATTACATGCTCTGGTGCTCGTACACCATTGTGGTGACCATAATATTTATTTCTTTTTGAAGCTTATTCATGGTCGACTTCTTGCGATAATTGTAATACAATGAATTAATTGTGCTATGCAGATATATGTGCAACCTATTTTAGGTCTATATCGACATAATGTAGTGCACTATATTTTTGAATTACTTTCTTGGAAATATTTTTTGAATGATTGGAGCTGAAAGTTGGTATTTTTGGTAAATATGAAATGCATCTAATTAGGCCGACCTAATTTATGCTTGCAAAAAAGAACAAGTATATAAATGAATATGTTGGACAGTTTTAAGAGTGTGATAGCTCAATAGAGAAATAGAAGTGTGTGTGTATATGCGAAGTCAATGAAGCAGTTGCAAATGAAAAGTTGGAAGTGAGCGAAAAAGATGAAGTGTGTTGAATCAGTCTATTGGGCATCATCGAAACTATATCAGCACTTGTTCGGTGCACTATTCTCAGTTCATTTTGGTTGTAAAGCCCAGTTTTTTTTTTCAATATTTTTGAAGGCACTGAGCCTCTCTTGTAACAAGTGAGCTTTTGTATCTAGACAATGAGTCCTTTCAGGGAAGTGAACCCTTGGTAGTGAGCCTTTATTTTTAGTTTGAACTAGAAAAGGAAAATCTTTGTGAGAATAATTTCAAATCAGGTTCTGATAAGCTTGGAGAATTGCTTGTTGGACAAAAATCAAGTAAAGACAAAGATGGTTTAGGAAATGGTGTAGGTGAAAGTCTAAAGGACAATCAGATGATTCAAGATAAAGGAAAGCAGAAGATAAATTCAAGAAATTTTACAAAGAGACCACCTATGAGATAGCCTAATGCAAAAAGGTATCCCTCTTTCAATGGTTTTTTTTTCTTGTAATAAATATGGTCACAAGGTGACAGAATGCAGGAGTAGGAATAATTAGTTTTTGGTCCCTTCACCAGACAATATTTTGAATGTAAGAAGGTTGGACATAAAGCTACTAAATGAAAAACGTAGGTGAGAATGACAAGTCGAGTAATGAGTAATAGATTTAATGAAGACATAATGAATCAGTTCTTTAATGGCTATTGTTATACTTGTAACAAATTTGGACATAGAGAAAATCAATGTAGATTGAGAGGAAATGGAGGTCAGAGTAATAAAAAAAATGTCATCTATTATAATTGTAATAAAGTAGGACATGTTTCAAAGGTTTGTAGTAGAAAGAAAGGGAAGATGTTTGCTTCGGTAGAGAAGAATGGTTTGGTAAAGACAAAGAAGAAATGAAGCAAGATATTAATAAGATATGGAAGAAGAAAGAAGAAGAAAAAATTGAAGATACTGGTGCGTTTGTTACCTAATCTGATATAGGAAAATCCTATGGGAATTAGAACTAGCATGGTCTTAGGGGTAGCATTATAAAAAATAATAAAAGCCCCCTGAATAAATGGTCTGTTAGAAGCTGGCACAAGGATAAGATGCGAAGAATGAAGAACCAGAGGTTGTGGAAAAATAACAAGAAGAAAACATGTTGTCATGATGATTTGTGAATCAAATTAGGGTTTTCTATGTTGAGAAGAATGTTTCTAGCAACTTTTTGATGTTTGATGCATTTAATGCATTGAGGGTAAAATTTGATGGTGTTTAAGTTAAATTTTGTAAGTATTCTTGATTAATTGAGCATTTGAGGACTTGGAAGGTGCTCTGGAGTGCTCTTGAAGTGCGCTTGAAGTGCGCTTGAAGAAATTCTGAAGAGAATTCAAAAATTGACTCAGGTAATCTGGAATCCTTTCTTTGTTTGCAAAAGGGGAAGAAGAAAAATGAAGAAGTCTCGATTAACAAATTAAAGAAAGTGTAGAAATGGACAAAGAATCTAGTGGCATTATCCCTCTGAAGCTAAAAGGAGTTGAGTTAGAAGAATTTGATCATAGAAAGATGATAGAAATGGAACTAGGGCTGAATGAAAATGAATTTTAGAACATAAAAACCCTAGGTATGGATTTGTGGAGTGAATTTTTATGGGTTGCTGACAAATAGTTTATTTTCTTCTTGTTGAATGATTTCAAGAACAGAAGTATTGTATTGGCAAAACCCTACTTAGTTATGAAGGAAGTGATCAAGGCGATTATTGGCTTATGCAGTATTGGGGATCTTCCTAGAAAGAAAACTGTGAAGTACAAAGATGTGGAGGAATTCATTGGCATTAGTAAAGACCCACTAGCTCTATTGATAAATACTCTCGAGGATTTGGCTATAAGGTATGTTGCATGTGAAATTTCTTACAAGATCTATTTTAGAAATCGTGAAGGTTCCACATCAGCTATTGTTGTTTATATTGCACATATGATGGTTAAGGAGAACAATAAATTTGATTTGTGTAGCTTGTTGTTTGAGAATCTTTCTGAAAATGTTTGAATGTCGGTGATTGAGGGTTATCCCTTTCATTTCAAATCTTTTCTAGTGTGCTTGGTGTTTTAATTTTTTAGTTGCCTACCAAGAAAAGATAATGTGTATGGGAATCTAGTATTCCTATTGGGAAACAAGTCTACAAATACTTGGAAGTGTTGCTAGATAATGCAAGTTTGTGCAAATCTTATTTCACATCCTTGAAAAAAAATCTTTGCTCTGGTATATTTGTATTGAGTTAGTTTGAAGTAGGCTCTTCCTCAAGTAGAAGAGAATTGGAGGTTGTCATTAGTGATTCCCCTCTATAATCAAAGAAGAGAAAATTTATAACTGAAGATATCATTGACATTTCAAAAGAAAAGGAGAAAGAATCCTTGACTAGATCTGAATCCTTTGAGCCTGATGACATCAAGTCTATGATGGTTAAGGGAAAGACAAAGAAGATTCATGAATTATGGAATGTTGCCTCTCCTATTTATAGACTGAAGATTGATGATGCTTTGATATAATATCTACTTTGGAAAGGTATTGGAGTATCAATTGCTTCTGATTCCTTGCCGAGAAAGCTAGTTGACCTTGTTGAAGAAAGAATGTTGCTTGAAGGTCCAAAAGGATGTAAGTTTCAAGCCTTGGTTGAAAAGAGGTGTGTTAAAACTAAGGAGAGATTATCTAAACTGATCATTGAAGCAAAAGAATACATTAAATAAATATCTAATATTTACAAATATTGTCTCTAGTGGCTTGTTGCAATAGATCATTTTGAAAGTAAAATTGAAGCAATTGAATCTAAAGTGAACAACATTGGAAATAACTTTGATATCTTTGAAGAAAAAGAAGGGAAGCAAAGATTAAGAGTTGGGAATTTCAAGATGAATTGATTGTTGTACAAAGAAAAATAGATGATGTGGTGGAAACCTTCTAGCTCCTTAAGGAAATTGTTGACGTCCATTTAGACCATCTTTTTGGAATACTCACTGATGTAGAAGATGTTGAAAGATAGTGTTCATATTCGTCACCTTCTTTTACTCTATTAGGCTTATTGGAAAGCATCTACACAAGAATAGATTCAACTACATTTAACTAGAAGAAATTACGTCTAGTTCTTGAGGAAAGATACAAGAAAGTGTTTGAGGTGAAGAGTTTCATTTTTACTTGAATCATGAGTGTTAAATTTATGTTGTTTTTGCTTTGGTGAAGAAGAAAAGGAAAGAAAAAGAAGTTAATTGAATTGGTGTTTGAAATTTTTTGGATGGTTGAAAGTTTTGAAGAATTGGAATCTTTTTTATTTGATGTCACCATGTTTAAACCTCTATTTACATCCATTTTGGTCGCACTTTTCCATTCATGTCAAAGGGGGAGAGAGTTAGAGTATGGGGGGAGATTGAAGGAGAAATTTTTTACATGTTGTCATCAATGACAAAGGGGGATATTGTTGGAAAAAAAAGAAGACTTACTATCTCTATAGTTTTGTGTTGTCATTGATGTCATCATGTTGTGACTGCAAGTTGAAGACAATGTTTGATCCGGTATTTTCATCTAGTATTTGAACCAGTATTTGAGCTTCTCTAGGAGCTCCGATATTCTAGTCTGCATTCCTCCAGAGTTGGTAATCAATGCTTGTGGTTTTCAGAAATTGATTATAGTTGTTGAAGGCATGAATGTTCAAAATATTACGTTCTCTGGTGCTCGTACAACGTAGTGGCAACCAAAAAAATGTTTATTGATTTTTGAAGTCTATTCCTAGCTGAATTCTTGTGATAATAGTAATACAATAAATTAATTGTGCTATGCAGATATATGTGCGACCTATTTTAGGTCTATGCCAACATAATATAGTGTGTTGGATGTTTGAATTACTTTCTTGGAAATATTTTGTGAATGATTGTAGCCAACAGTTGGTATTTTTGATAAATATGTAATGCATCTAATTAGGCCGACCTAATTGATACTTATGGAATATAAAAGGTATATAAATGAATATGTTGGATAGTTTTAAGAGTGTGATAGAGACAAAGAAATAGAATTGTGTGTGTGTATGCGAAGTCAATGAAGCAATTACGAATGAAAAGTTGGAAGTGAGCAAAAAAGATGAAGTGTGTTGAATCATTCTATTGAGCATCATTGGAACTACATCAACACTTGTTAGGTGCACTATTCTCACTTCATTTTGGTTGTAAAGCCCAATTTTTTTTTCAATTTTTTTTTAGGTAGTGAGCCTTTCTTGTAAGCAGCAACCTTTTGTATCTGGACAGTGAGTTCTTTCAGGGTAGTGAGCTGTTGGAAGTGAGCCTTTTATTTTTAGTTTGAAACCACTTTATATTGTGAGTTAATTCTCACCATGGTTTTTCCCTCAGGTTTTCCACATAAAAATTTGGTGTTTATTGTGTTAAATTAATTTTTGTTATCTATGTTTCATGCTCATACTTAATAAAAAATAGTGTGGTTATGAAATTGATATGTGTTGGATTTTTTAAGTTTTAATTTTATGACAACTGATTCACCCCCCTCTCAATTGTCTTGCATCTTTTAACAGACTCCTAGCCCATAGATATGGCACTGATCTTAAGTCTTGTATGCATTTCCCATGGTTCTGATTATCCAATTTTAGAACAACATTCATAAATAATCTTTAATTGATATACCTTTTGTTATGGTTGATATTGTATTATATTCCCAGCTTTAGGTGTTTAATTCTTTTAAGGAAGTGCCAATTTCTTGAAGGATTTCATCTACTTAGCTTTTGATGGGAATATATCTACTTTTTTATACAATCTACCAGTTAATTTTTTAGGAGAGTCATAAGATACACATTATGGGAATACCCTCCCAAATCTTGCAGAGCCCAAAGTGCAGGAGAAGAAACATTATAGTTTCATCTCGTTCATTGGCCAATTATCTCTCGAGTATTCAAGAATTGAATTTGGAAACCTCATAGTATTTGGTGAGATCTGATTGGCTCTTAAAAATAACCAACACATACTTCCTAAGTATTGTGTTCAATCTTATTTCCCCCTTCCTCTTAGTTTCTCCCATTAATGTTGTGTCATCAAAAAATTACTGATGAGATACCACCTATAGGTCACTTGTTACCCTTATTCCATCAATCTGGGTAGAACTAATGCCACAAGTGATTTCTCTCCCTAGAGCTTCCACCATGAGAATATACAGAAAGGGAGAGATTGGGTCTTCTTGTTGCAACCTTCATGACACTTCAAAAAAAACCCTCAGGTGAGCCATTACAAGAACTAAAAATCTGGGTATGGAAATGCAGTTATCAACCCAATTCAGCTAGTGATTTTTGAATCCAAAGGCCTCAAGAACCTTGATCAAAAATCTCTAGTCCACCATATCACAGGCTTTCTGAATATCTATTTTGATTATCATGTTGGCTTGTCTATTTTGTTGAATTGAATGTATCACCCATTGTGCAATAATAATTCCATCCAAGAGCACCCTCCCTGGGATAAAACCTATTTGTTCTTCGACAACCACCATTGGTAGAATGAGATGTAATCTATTTTCCATGGCCTTTGTCATAACTTTATATATTATGTTGTAGAGAGCGATTGGCCTATAGTCATCCAATGATTTAATGGATTCTTTCTTGGGTACTAAAGCTATGAATATTTTATTAACTTCCATGAGAAAGCTATCAGAATTCCTTGGTGTATTTTTCATTCAAAATCTTATTTTGCACCTCTTTGACTAACTTTGGAATATTTTTTAAAAAATCTTGTTGATGTTGCAAACTTGATCCTTCAAAATTATTTATCAGCTTACTAAAGAATCTTACCACTTCTTCAACTACTTCCCTTGGTTCCTCATTTGCAAACCCATCGATTTGTTTTAAACTAGTGATTTGGTTCACACTTCTTCATTGTCTTGTGTTGTTGTGGAAGAATTTTGTGTTCTTATCCCCTTCTTTGAGCCAAGATTCTCTAGAATTCTGCTTCCAAAAGACTTCTTCTTTGGAAAAAATGTCTTCATACTTCCCTAAGTGTTCTTTCTCTTTGAAGTAGTTTTGTTGATTCATTCCATTCTATAGTATATCCTCTTCCATGCTAAGAAGGTCTTCCTCTATGCTCTCCTTTGTTTAAAAGATATTTTTAAAATAATTTCAGTTCCAATCCTTGATGTTCTGCTTCAACCATTTCAATTTAGTTATTAGATAATACATATTTGATCCTGTTACTTGGAATCTAGCCCACCATTCTTCCACTAGCCTTCAAAATCTTGGGTGCTTGAGCCACATGTTTTCAAATTTGAAGGGAGAAGGAGTAGGAATCCGATCCTATTGAATGTACAATTGTATTGGAAGGTGTTTCGGTCCAGCGCTAGGGGAAACACTAGCTTCAAATAGGAATAGAAATTTTTCTAAACCTCTCCAAAACAAAACCTATACAGTTTTTCACCTATCATACAAGGGATCAATGTAATGTTCATCCATGTGTAAGTGCCATTTATAAAGTCTATATTGATAATTTGATTTCTTTTGATCCAATCTCTGAAATCCTTTTCAGATTGATTTTCTCTTTGAGTTCCACTCAGTTTATCCCGGTCTTCCAATACTACATTGAAGTCCCCAGCTAAAATTAAATTCTTCCCTTGCATTGTCTTGGGGAACACCTCAATTTATTACCACAACCTATGGTTTATAGTACACGAATTGGTCCCATACACATTTATGAGTCCAAACTTGATCTTGGATTAGATACTATATACCTAACAACACTGCCAACTTGGGTTCTCTACCACCATTTTAATCTACACTGTATTTGGTTTCTATACAACTGCTATACCACCAGAAGCCCTACTCACTTGCACCCCAACAACATTCCACCCTATGACCTTTATCTTGAGTGTCTCTAAATCCTCATTGCTTATTTTTGTTTCCTATATTAAAATTATGTTTGTTTTGGTCAAAGTGAATCTTCTTTTGACTAAACACTATTTGTTAGAGGCATTTAAGCCCCTAACATTCTATGAAAGTATCCTCATGGAAATCTGGGAAGGGGTTCTCCCTTCCCTAAATTCAACAACATAGTAAGCTTTTGTTGCCCTTCAACATCACCATCCATAGATCTAAATTCCTACATTAACTTTCTCCCTTTTGAATTCCCTTTCCCACAATCCAATCTAGAATTTTTGGTTGATTGTTGTTTGATCCCTAATTTTCCTAGGGTTATTATTTCCCCTTTCTCTTCCTCTGACTCAACTACAACCTCAAACAACAATTGATGGTCTACTAGGATAACAAATCCATTAAATCCTTCCTCTAGATCGCCCTCTACATTGTTGAAAGGAAATGTGATTTCCTAAGTTTCCCTAACCTATTCTTCCAATCCATTTACTATATCTATCTTCAAAAAACTATCTTTATATCACCGCCCATATAGGTTGTCTCAATACCCCACCACAGGGTTGATTTTGTCTCAACTATCTGCCTTATTGGTGAGGCTACATTATCACACTAAATGTTGTCTATGAATTCCCTATTTCTTTCTTCATTCATTCCTTGTGTCGAGATAGCTAATATATTCTCACTAATGTCCCTTTCTAGTTCCTCTATATCTCTCATTAAGTCTTTTAGCTCTTCGAGGCAAGCTAATTTAACCGAATGTCCACTAGGGTTTGATTCCTTAGCCTCATCTGAGCCTTGGATCTTCTGATCATTCATAATCCCCACTATCTCCTCTCTTCATTGCCCCTTTGAAATGCTCTTAGTTTATGCATTCTCCTATTTTATTATTCTTTTGGTTCCCCTTCCACAGTAGCCTTCATTTAGAGCCAAGTCATTCACTTTTCCTTCCTCTTTCAAGTAGCTTGCTATATATCCCTTTCTCAAGATGCATCTACCTCCTTTTGTGTCAACTATAACCTTTTGAAGCCATTCTTTTTTCTCAGTAAGGATCTTTAAATTGTACAAGAATCTAAGCTCAGTGTTTAAATCAATTAGAATTTTAGGTACTCCTTATTTTCCTAGAAAAAATTCTTCCTCAAAACTAATGAAAGTCCCTAGGTCTTCAACAATTTTCCCTAATTTTTCTTCGCTCCAGTACTTGGGAGGTAAATTATCCAAACTAATCTAGTGAGGGAATTTCTTTGATTTGTGTTGTTTAGGATTAAATTTTGGTTCCTAGTCCACTTTATAAAAGAAAAACCCTTAAAATATAGAGGTTCCCCAAATAAAATTTTCGATGTCTCTAGAGTTCCCATGCATCTCTAGGAAAGAAATTTCCTTTAGGATAGTTTTTTCCTACTCTCTCCCTTGAATTCATTCCACAAAACCACCCATGACTTCCCATTTTGGGGCATCACTTCTAGTCCATTTTGGAAAACATTCCATATCTCTTTGAGATAATCCCATTGTAAATTGTAGCTGCATAGCTCTAAATCTTCAGATTTTAATTTTTGATCTCAGGGAATATAGGCTCTCGATCACCTAACATTCATCTTTTGGAACCTATGTTTCGCTTTGCCTATTTGTCATTCTATCTTCTATTTTTCCTGAAGTTTGGTCGCATCTATATTTTCCCCAAGAAGTCAACTGTGGTCATTCCCAGCAGCTTGGTTGGATGACAGGCCTCCCCATCTTTGATTCCCCTCGACCACCCATACCTTTACACCACTGCATATGTCAGTCTCGACTCAATTTTATGTAGAAATTCCTACTTTTAGAACCTCACGATGACCACTTGTCTGCCTTACTTTTAGATGCTCCTTCTCCAGTCCATCACCTTATTGTTCTTTCTTTTTAGTTCTATATTTTAGCTCGACACTCTAGAGTTAAATACATTTTTTTTTTTTTACAAACCAAATTAGATTTATATTATATTAAAAAATTTCAAACTGCAAACATCTACCATCATAGGCTAATTATCCACCATCAACCACCAGGCATTAAGCCAAAAAACTAGATAACTACCATGAGACCACCACCAACTAACCCAGCCAAAAAAATACCAAACCCATACTTATACCAAAATGGCCGACAAGGCCACTGCCATAAATAGAGCACAATCTAAGCTATTAAATACAAAATAAACCTAATCTATGAAACCATGGCCCAAACAAACCAAACTTACAAAAAATGGTTCAACTCAGCAAATTCTTTGAACTCTCTTTTCCATTCCATAGCTCCAGCTACTGGCAACCTGAATAATTTCTTCAAGAACTTCATCGCCACCATTGCTACCATCCTATGCTTCATGAGGGCAGGCCCGCTCAAATCAAGAAGAAATAGGTACAATTTGATAGCCTCATCTGAACCCTAAAGGAGATCCAAGTTGCAGGGGTGTGGAATGCCTCATCCAATGACCACACCATGTAGAACTTCATCAACCCCTTCCACTAAATCTTCCCTAAACAATTTTTCAAGCAACAATTTTGCCTCGGCTTTATCAACCTAGTTATCTAGAAGCTAGAAATTGGGATGAAATATGTAGAGTTAAATACATAATTAAATAAATATGATTTATTTATTTAATTAAAAAGATTAATGATAAAGTGAATTAATTAAATAACATAAAGTCATTTAATTAATTGTAGAATATGCATTAGTGATAATAATTAAACAATTGAAACATTATTCAATCATTTGGAAATGACCATAATTTGTGCTAAAAGACTAGGACAATTTTGGGTATCTATATTAATAAATAAAATAATTTTATTTATTCTTAAAAGAAGATAATGTTGAGGAATTAAGTTAAATAATTAAAATAATTACTTAATTTAAGAAGTGATAATTAATTAAATAATAAATTATTTAATTAATATTTGAAATAGAAGAATAATAAGTAAATTAATTAAATAACATTAATTTTTCTTTTGTATGCTTCATAATAAAGTAATATATTGATTTGAAACCATATTTACAAATGCTTGCAAGATGTAAGATCCACCATGATTATGAGGTCTTAACAACTACATGCCCAACATCAAACAAAAAACAAACAGGACTGACCCACCACCATACTAGCTTTAAACCAGCGAAACCGCCACACTACACTACCTAGAAGATGGAATGATAAGTAATGGTCAACTAACCCAAAGCCAAACCAAAATAGAGCATATGAAAACAACAAAAAACCTTTATACTAGAGACACCATAGAACCACAAAACCATCTG
>VDFB02379046.1:222627-287370 GCA_007258455.2 Sequoia sempervirens | reverse complement strand
TCATCATCTTCAATAAATTTGTGAGCTATAATTTCCCTCTCATCATCCTGCATTTCCCTTTCTCCTTTCATATGGATATCAATTCTAGCCTTTGGTTTATGAGCTTCAATTTCATAGGTTGGTTGATCAACTACCTCAACATCATCCTTCAAACTCCTCAATACACTGGCCACTTCTTTTTTATCTCCCACTTCTTCGCTCATTGCATAGGAGACCAATCTATGTGGCTCTTGTGTCAATTCTTGAGGAACATGACATACTAAAATAGTGTCAGGAGATGTCTTTAAAATTACAATACCACTTGGCCTTTTTGGAGATAATTTGGTGGGCCTCTCCTCTATTGCAGACTTATCATACAATTCATTAAACTTATCAAATATCAATTTTACCCTCTTAAGAGGATCTACTTCTTCTACAAAATACCCCAAGAAGTCACGGTTCTTCTTCTTCATTCCTTCCTATAGCTTCATCATGGTCTGTCATTTTCTTTTCCTCTAATATACCTCTTGGGGAGTGAAGCAATTCCTAATCACATCCTCTTCATAATCCACTTGATGAGTGATTGTAGCCTTTGTGAGGAGGTTTCGTCTTATAAAATTCTTATGGCCCTTAGGGTCAAAAACCCTTTCACTTCTAGGCCTTAGAGAATATCTTGTCTTAAAGTAATATTGTAATTCTTCAAGGGTGTCATATCCAACAAATAATTCTTCACATGTTGTCAAGTTAGGTAGAAATGTACCCTTTTTTTTTCATGACATCATTTTCCATCCAGGACATCTGCCACATAAATTCTAAAATTGCTAGCTGAAGAGGAATTTTTTTTGGCAATATATGTGGGGCTTGTGGGCACCCATAAATCTTGATTATTGTGAAATCTTGCAGAAAAAAAACCAATCATCAAAGGTATGAGTATGACCTTGTTTTTGTTTCAAACCCAAGGGCCTCAATAGTTTTAGTACAAGTGTGTGTAATCTTGGCGATGAGTGGACAAGAACTCTCATAATTTTGTACACAAATTCATCATAAAACACTACATAATCAGAGTTTTGGCATCTTCTATCCCATGTATAACACCATCGTTGCATCAGAAACAAGTTTCCTTGATGATCAACCTTACCCAAACACATCCTTTTGGTCCATCTATCTTTGTTCTGGTACAATATCAAATGACACAGTAAAGAATAGTGCCTAAATGTTATAGGGGCCCTGTTCTCTTTGACTTGTAGGAAGCCTTCATGCAATGCCTTCTGAAGATATGAGGAAAATTCATATTCATTGTTTCTCTCAAGGTTTTAAATTCTCATATCCATCATCATCAAACTAACTGGAATTTGTTCTTGTGCATCTATCCCAAGTACTTGACAGAAAGCAAAGTAGGTTTTCTTGAAATAAATCTAAAAATATTGTACATCAAACAGTTTGGTGGCAGAGGGGGAGATAGGTATCACCTTGTGGTTAACACCCCTTTTCATGTATATGGGGAGTTCATCACTTCTGTGTGTTCTCCTTAACCTAGTATATTCTTCCTCACTCTTGCAAGTCAACCTTAGTGAGGGCTTGTTTGTTTAGATTGAAGCATTCAATGGTTGCATCTTTTGTTAATATTACCAACAGTGACCCATCTGTTATCCTCATGGACCTGGTAGCAAGGTGATAATTCTGGGATAGAACTCTAATGAACTCCACATCTATGAATGCATTCAGGATAATTAGCTTAGCTAAGTCTAATGTCTATAGATTTGATATTGAAATTATCCCTTCCCTCTTTTCATAGAAATACCAAAATAATTCCCACCCTAAAACATGAATAAGGGCATCCCTACAACCATGAGTTGTATCATTGAAAACCTTCTTGTATCATTTCTTAGTCAAGTTAGGCATGATATCTAAGATATATTATTGTAATGATCTCTTTTTACCCTTAGGTTCTTTCTTTTTTAGGCAGCATGATACCTAATGTTGATCTCTTTTTACACTTAGGCTCTTCCTTCTTAATCTTGGGTTCTTTCTTTTTAGGCTGCATGATATCTAATGTCAACCTCTACTCAAGCTTTCTAAGTATTTAAATGCAAGATTTCAAAAAATTCTATGCTTGTAAAGTTGCTTCAGTAAGTTCAGTGTATTTACTCAATATGTGATAGTTGTAGAACTTCACCCTGTTGAACTCCTAGCTTCTCGCATGACAATCCTTGAAAATGAATGCCAAAACAATGTCAAGTTCTCAATTTTAATGGCTTATGAGTTTGGTCATGTCGTCATTAATATCAACCTTATGTGAAATATTCTGTGATCAACTCATATTTCGAGTTTGAATGTGCGCCATTGATTTTCACAAGATTTGGGGGCTAATAAGAGTTATGAATTTAATACTGTAACTAGTAATAATGCCCTGATAGTTTGTACCACAATACCACCGCCTCTTTCTTTAACTAGTGCGAGATAGCAGGGCCATAAATATTTTTATTTATAAAACTTACCATTGTACCTTTGTCTTGAGATTTCTCTATCGCGGGATAGCAAGATGTATACTGCTATACCACAAGCTTCCTTATGCTTCATTGCGGGGAAACATGACTCTTACTACACTACCACTCTTTATTATCTCCTTCCTTGTGGGGTGGCAGTTGTTCCCTGCTATACCACACTGTTCACTTTTCCTTGCCACAGTACTACAGCTATAATGTAATTAAGCTCTTTTATACAACCCAACCACACCTTTATTATAATACCCCTGAGGTATTGCAGTGAATACTTTATGTTGTTTTTTATATACTGCCAGTCCGCTAAGGGTTCAAATTTTTGTTGTGATATTGCGGTAAAGGAATTTTATTGATAAAGGAATTTTATTGATGTAAAATAGCTATACATGTTTTTGATTAAGTATATATGATGAATTTTTGGCTTTGTATAGGTCTTTCAGTGTTAGTCAGACCTAAAAAAATTATATTTTTTTTATAGTGGGGAGGCTCAGTCAAAAATAAAAAGGAATATAAGGGTTGAGGCTTAGTTCATGGAGCTCAAGGTTGATTGTGATGATGGAACTAGGAAAATTTTGAAGGTTCTAACACACCTCATGATGAACTAGACTATTTTTTTCCTTCATCTTGCTTGTGTTATATTTTTATGAGTTATTTTCTTGTGAATATATCCCTAAGGAATTTTTTTTTGATACCTAGAATTGTAAACATATTCTTGGTTTTTGATTGCAAATTCTTTTTAATCTATAAATTGAATTCTATTTTAAGTTTCCATTTACAGTTATCAGTGGATTGGAAAGTCAACAATTATCAACTTATGAACTCAATAAAGTTTTATTGATTCAAGTTGTTGATTTATACATTATTATTTATTTGGAATTTAGTGAATGAGGAAAAGAATTGTAAGACACAAATTAGATGATAGTGATCAAAATGCTGAAATTTCAATGACAAATTATGAGCGCTTGCGTAGTGAAAAAGTGGCCAAGAATAATGAATATCTATCAAGTCTTGGTTTGACAAAAAGGCAAGTTGTAAATCTAGTAAGTAGTATATTATTTGTTTAATAGTGTTTAATGAAATTTTATAGACAAGATCTTTATGTATATAAGACATAATATGATTTTTTTTATAGGCAAGAAAAAGAGTGCAAAGGAAATGCATAGAAGAAAAAAGGAAAGAAAAGATACAGTGTTGCCATCTTGTAGAAGCCAACGCATTTTTGATTCAACAAATGTAGTTGGTGAAAACAATAGTTGTGATGATGTGCAACCTGATATAGCACATGGTGATGTGCAATGTTTTGATGATCTCTTAGCATAAATTATAAGAGAGTTTATTGAACAACATCAGAGCAAAGGAACATCAGGTCTATAGATGGTTTATTCATCATTAAAGGATTTGTTTGAAGTGAAATTTGTGGAGACCAATACTAATCTACCTACTCATGCCACACCTAATGTGGCCAAGGAGCATGAAGTTCTAGTTAATGAAATTCATGAAGAGAGACTACTAGTTGCATCTATTGTGCCTTAGAGTGCACCTGTTGCATCTAGAACTTTTGATGGAACTAGTGGATCAACCAGAAATACTAGAAGTGGTTTAATAGATATGTCTCCATTTTTCAAAATATAAAGATTGAGTCAAGATTTGTACATATCTATAGAGAGGAATGAAGAAGTTGATAAAACCAACCTCACAGACCCTAGTGAACACCTGCAAGCAATAACCTGTCACAAAGAAATAAATATGTCTAGAACAACAAAGATGCTTTGGAAGCCTCAAGCTGAAAAATGCATTAAGAGAATGAATAATTACAATGAGATCAATCCTTAAGAAATGAGATCAAACCCTAAAAGGAAACCCTAGTGTGCACACATAATAATTAATAATTAATTAATTATTAATGTGCCTAATTTTAGCTTAAGTAAATCTAAAGTGATAAGTGACTTAATTAATTAACCAATGTGATTAAATTAATTAAGTAAAATAACTTTTTACTCTAACATCCCCCCCTCAAGATGAACTTATGAAGCAGCTAAAACACTAAGGAAAAGATGCATGAAAGAAAAAATGGGTCCCAACAACAAGGCTTGATCAAGTACCCATGTACAAATGTAATGCAAACTAAACCAAATGGGGTAAAGGAGAAAACCATGTGGGAAAAAAACTCCTCCCAAAAATAGAATGCAAAAAAAAACTAAGTGATGAAAGATGGAGGACTCCATAAGACCCCCCAAGGACACCATCCATCATAAAGATAAATGAATGAACCCCCCCAGAAGAGAGGAATGAAGAGACCACATAGCCCCTCTAGAATGAAGTAGCTCCAAAAATACTGAAGAAACTACTTCTCCTGAAAGAAGTGAGAGGGAAGAGGCCTCATGAATGCAATCTCTGAAGGTGAATTAGGTTTAGCCCAAGATGTCTCCACAGAAGCAGGTGTGGCCTCAACCAATGAAGAAGTCAAAGTAGGTGGAGACTGAAGAGAAACCTCCAATGATAAATGATCAACTAGGTCTTGTTAAACAGAAGAAACCACATTTGTAGCCATAGAAGTATCAACAACTGCAATAGTAGGCAGAGGAGATGGAATGGAAGGCTCAAGAACTAGATTTGAAGTGATAACACCAATGTTCAAGTATCCAAATGTCTCTTCTGAATGATTATTCACTCTAGAAGTGTGATGAACAGCTGTAGGAACAGAAGCACCATCAGTAGAAAAATCTACAAAGGAATACAACCAAGATGAGTGATCCACCACCCCAATAGCAATAACTACTCTACTCTCCAAGTTGCTGATGATAACTGAATCAGGTGTGAACTCCATAGATCTCCCATTTCCCCCATGTGTGATCTGATATATGGAAAGAAGGTTGTTCATCAAATGAGGAACACACAAGACATAGTGAAAAGTGTTGTCCCCAAAAATAATAGACCCCTTCCCTGTAACACTCATGTAAGTATTATTTCCCATCAAAATAGGAGCCATGGTCCAAGGCTCAAAGGAAGTGAACATAGATTGTGAAGATGCCATATGATGAGATGCTCCTGAATTTAGAAGCCATCTCCCTGATCCAAGACCTGAATAAGCACAAAGAGCATGTCCCTTCATATCTGATGAAGTATATAAACCAGTTGTGCCCCTGTCATGCTGCTATGAAGAAGAAGAATGAGGGGAAGGAGATGATGCAAACATCCTAGAAGGAAAATCAATGTAATGTTTCTAAAGAAGATGCTTCAGCTCATCAATTTCCTTCTTATAGCAACTATGTTTTGCATACCCTTCCCTCTTACAATATGCACATGTAACCTTCTCCTTCTTAGATTATTTCCCCTTAGAAGAGGAGGATGAATCTGAGGACTCCTATTGCTTTTGTTTCTTTCCTTTGCCTGTAGAAGCCTTTTGATCTTTGGGCTCCTGTGATGCAATAAGTATTTGTGATGTAGAAGGTTTCAACTTGCCCATGTTGGCCAACTTGGCCTACTCCCGAGTGAGAGAAGAAGAAAAATCATCAAGGGAAGGCAGGGTAAACCTAGTAGCAAGAGCATCCCTAGTGGCATAAAAGGTAGATACAAAACTTGAATAATCTGGTCCAAGCTTAGAAAGAATGGACAATATCAATTGAGAGTCATGTTTTTGAACACCACATTGTTTCAACTGCAATCTAAGAGACTTGAGTTTAGCGAAAAAAATCCTAGATGCTATCAAAATCACTAGGATTTAAGCCAATAAGCTCATTCTCCAAATGGAATCCTCTCATAGTATCCTTCTTCCCAAACAAGGACTCCAAAGTAGTCCAAATTTGATTGGGTGTAGTGCAAGACTCAACATGAAAGAGAATATTAGAAGAAATAGACATACATAATGTACCAAAAGCTTCATCACACCTATTAAACCACTTTCTATTTTTAGTAGCACCTATAGGTTCAACTTTTGTACCCATGGTCACCCTGTACAACCCTTGATGCATCAAATAAATATCTTTTTTTTTTCCAACCAAAGTAGTTGAATGGAGTAAGGGGTGCAATATTATGTGAATCCATGACAAAAAATAGTAGTATATACTCTCAAAGAAAAAAACAATGCTCTTTGATCTCAAAAAATAGCCTGAATTACACGTTTCCCAATAAAATAACCAAGAAAGAAAAAGTTGAGATTTGACAAAAAATCAGATACCTGGTAAAAAATTCTATAAAATTAGGTCTAATATCTATGTAGAGCACTAAACCATTTTTTTGACGCCTATTTGTTTGCGCAAAACGGAGTCTGGATGCAAAAGTTATGCCTCCTGGAGTGAAAACAATAATTTATGACTTTGACAAGAAAAAAAGGCATCAAAATTGAAAAATCAAAAAATTAGACCTCCACTATTGGATCGATCTCAGAATCAGCTTTTCGACACCTTTTTTTTTTGAAAAACAAAGTTGAAACGCCCAAGATACACCTGATTTTGTAAAAACACCTCCAAAAGGCCCAATAAGCCCTCATATAAGCCCTAGGGGCTAAAAAATTAAGGGCCTAGTCACCCACGTGACCAGATCTTGGCACAAGGGCTTGACCGATGGATCCCTGGTCCTTAATATGACCGCTACTGGGTTGAAGACCTGGAAGAGGCTGGGCACGGGCGACAGGTCCTCAATAGGACTGTGATCGGGGAGATGAAGCCCTTAGGGGTGGCAATGTTGGGAAGAGCCGCCAATGGCATGCCTAAAATCCACCGCTTCTGGTGGTTAAATGTGGTGATTGCCACCTACAAGGGTGGTGCAGAGGATTTACATTGGCAGTGCTTGTTTAAAGAACTTTAAAAATATATATATATATATTTTCATGCCTCGTGAAGCATGATGGGTAGGTCGTATGACCTCTCTGGCAATTTTTTTTCCTTTTCTGTCAACTGCTCAAAAATCAACAAAATGATAGGCATTTATATGGTTTTTGGGCACTCTGAATGCATCAATGGCAATATCCATTTTTCCCAAAAATTCCCAAAAGAAATGGCTACCCCCAGATCTTGCAAAAAGATGCCTGGTTGAAACCCTTGCACTTAAAAATCACTGTAAGACAATATCCTTCAAAAGACGAACAAGCAGCTGTAGATTTGAAGCTATGATACCATGAAGAAGTTGATAAAACCAACCTCACAGACCCCAATGAACACCTGCAAGCAATAACCTGTCACAAAGAATGAAAGATGTCCAAAACAACAAAGATGCTATGCAAGCCTCAAGCTGAAAAATGCATTAAGAGAATGAATAATTACAATGAAATCAATCCTTAAGAAAGGAGATCAAATCCTAAAAGGAAACCCTAGTGTGCACACATAATAATTAATAATTAATTAATTATTAATGTGCCTAAGTTTAGCTTAAGTAAATCTAAAGTGATAAGTGACTTAATTAATTAACCAATATGATTAAATTAATTAAGTGAAATAACTTATTACTCCAACAAGGAATGCAAAAGAAAGAAAATTAGAAGGCAAGAAGCCATTCTTGGTTGAGGTATCAAGAGATGGTGAACCCATTGGGCCAATTGCAGCAAAGTGGACCACTGAGTTTGGTGTAAGATGTAAGGGACCATTTGGATATTTGCAAATCAACTTTTGCAGAGCAAGATCCACGAACTGTGGAAAATGTTATACAAAAAATGGAAAATGCTTTTGAGACTACTAGTGGACAAATCTCTAGAAAATATTACAAGAAAAAGATGAGAATTTTGATGAAAAATTTTAGATACAATTGCAGAAAAACAATCATGGAGGAAAAAGAGAGGTTAGACTCCACTCTATCTCCCAAATAGTGGGAGGCATTGAAAGAAAGTATGCATTCTAAAGAATATTTGGCAAAGAGTAATAGAGGAAAGAGAGCAAGAGATAATGTGAGGGTTGATATACATTTGGCCCAAGCGGGTTGCATGCCAAAATGGACAAATTTGCAATAAGTGTATGACTTTTTGGTTAAATTTACATTGTGTTATTTATTTTGATTTTTTATTGAACTGACTATATGTTGAAATTGACATTGTATTTTAGGTGGAAAACAATAATAGAGAAGCATTTGCAAAAGATATTGTCAATTATATGGCAACATTAGATCCTAGTAAATCTAAGAGTAGGATGAAGTGGAAATCTAGTTTGTCAACATTGATTTCATAGCCATCTATTCAATGCCTAGTAGGAGCTTCTATAGATCATGTTAACTCAAATGAAATAGGTTACCAAAAGGTAATGAGTTGCACATTCAGTCCCACTCAGCAAGTTTCTAGTCGGTTGCCTCTGTTAACCCTATAGTTTCTACATGGAATGGGCATAAATCCATGGATTGAGATGAGGTAAGTGGATCTATTGATCTCATTTCTTCTTGATTGGTGATTTTGTATACAAATGCCTCTTAATATGTAGATTATTGAAATTTGAGCGCAAGAGGATCCAACCCAGTTTCTTTATTGTTGGAGTGATGCAAAAAATGTTCTTTTGGACAAATTTATAGCTTGCATTCTTTACTTGACTATTGAATGTTTTGTATATTTTTTTGCACGATGGTTAAACCACATACAAAGATGCCTTTATGATGTCAACAAAGTTGTCGATATTGATAGTGATCATGATGAAGTGGACAAGAATGTATAGCATAGTCATCTTAGTTGTCTTGAAGTTGAGGTAATTAATATAATAGTTTTCTATTATCTGTCCCAATTTTTTATCATTCTTCATGCTTAAAATGCTCTTTTGGACAAAAAATTATAGCTTTTGCATTACTTAAGTTGTAAGTTAATCTGTCCCAATGTTTTTTCATTCTTCATGCTTAAAATTTTCTTTTGGACAAAAAATTATAGCTTTTGCATTCTTTACTTGAATTATATTAATTTTTGCATGATGATTAAACCACATGCAGAGCAATTATATGAAAATAGAACAAAAAGAAAAAGACCCTATCAATAGAACTCTCTGCAAAGTTGTACAACTTCATGCATGCAATGACATTGATAGTGATTATGATGATGAACTCAACGAGCATGCACATGATATTCATAATGGTAGTCGTGTTGAAGTCGAGGTGGGTGCTATGAAACCACATGCAAGTAAGTACTATTTAAGTAAGTAATGGTTTTTTTATTATGTAAATAAGGGTAATCATTACCTATTCGATAAAAGCTGGTTAGAATAGTAGTGAATTGTAATTATATAGTATACAAAGATTATGTAAATAAGGGAGAACATATGACTTACATATGGAAGCTTAGAGCTTAGTTGTAAAAGACTGCATACATAGATTTTGACAATGTATTAGTGCATTGTGTTCGGGGATGTCATGGTCCTTAGGTAGGGGGCTTCATTGCCATTAATCCATGTCTCTTTCTGCAATACTTGTACAATCTAGCACAATTGTAGTCTTTCCCTTCATTTGTTTGTACCTTGCAATGGGTTAGTTTTTTTTCTAGAGTAAAAAGCCACTTCTTTGTTATTCAATAGAATAAAAAAAGCACATAAAAAACTGATTTGTTCCAAGACATAAAACATTACATACAACTATCAAAAACAATATAATGTGTGTTTTATATCTCAATATAATGTGTACTTTTTTTGTTTTACAGACATTTATTGATAAAATCCAAGAAGGGGATAAATTTGAGGTGTTGGATTTGTTTGATGGTGTTGTTGTGGAAATTAGGTAGATTCACTCACTATCTATTGTACATGGAGTCAAATTGAAAGGAACAAGAGATGCAAATGTAAGTATTTTAAAGGTCACAAGTAACATACCCCTTGCTTATGAAGACAAAATAGATGGAGTTGTCTGTCTTTCAGAGAAAGAAGGTACCTTCACATGGTGGCCACTAAAATACTTGAAAAAAATGACATAGTTGATGTTTATCATGTAGTACTAGTTGTTAGACAACTTGGTCCACTGCTTTATGCAATATTTTGAATGTGATATTCAAGAATCTTAGTGCTTTTTGTTTGTTTTGGAGTTGTATAAGCAAAAAAAGGCATTGTAACTCAGTTTTCTCAGTCACAACACTAATGAGAAACACACTTTTTAACAGTATATTTTTCAAAGAAAAGACACATATTTTTGTCTTGTATCTGTTGTAAGAACACATTTTCTCAATAAAATTTCAGTATATTTCCTTCTTAATAGCTGCTTCATTATGTGCAAATGAATGATTGGCTATTTTTTTCTATGTCTTTATATGTTTAAACCTCAATTAAAGCATTGTCTCATTTCCAACACTTATAGGCAGAAATCAGTGAATAAAAACAATTAAATAAACTACCAATTGACTAAATATACTACCAACTGATAGAAATCAGTGAATAAATATGACTAAATATATTACTAAATATAATGACTATGCAATTAATAAACAATGTATGAATATATTACTAGTTGACAAAAATCAGTGAACAAAAATAATTAAATAAACTACCAAATTGATCAAAATGATTAAAATTAATGACTAAATACACTACCAATGGAAAAAAATCAATGAATAAAAATGACTAAATATATCAATGTTAATAAAAAATGACTTAGAAATAAGGGATCTGATTACAACAATCAATGACTAAATCAATGACTTAATAAGTGACCAGTTAAATATATCAATGAATAAAAAATGACTAAATAAGTGGCTAGATTACATCAATCAATGACTAAATCAACAAATAAAAATATTAGTGAATAAAAAATGACTAAATAAGTGACCAGATTACAACAATCAATGACTAACTAAATGACTAAATATACGACCAAATCGATCAATCAAAACAACCAATAAATGACTAAAAATGGTTTAATAATCAATCTTGTCATGTTATAAATGACTGGCAATAAACTACTAATGGTCACACAATCATTTTCTATCATTTATATATAGTTTTTAGTAGTTTTTTAATCATATATTGTTGTTTATATACTAGTGGATTTCAACACTTGAGAAGTAAGGTGTTAGTCCTTTCTATTGGTTGTCATTATTATATTCAGTTTGGGCTAACATTGGTGATGAAGTTCATGTCTTATCAAAGAAGAATTGCTAAAGTTCATGGTTAGATGTCATTCCTTATCAAAGAAGATGTTGGATTTCATGATTGGATGTAACGCCTTATCAAAGAAGAGTTGTTGAAGTTCATAGATTGCATTATTACTATCAGCAGAGTTGATTTCATAATGATAGATTCAGATGATGATTAGAAGCATTAAGATGAGGATTAGAAGCATGATTGATAGTAGAGAGATGTTGTTGAAGGTATACAACATGTCTTATGCTCTCTCATAATGTTCCTAATGAATTATGTGTTGCTAAAAGGAATTTTTGGCCTCCACAAGTTGCTTAAGTGTTTTTGGTTCAAGAAGATGTAGTGAAGTCTATCTGGGAGAATGTAATGCATTCCTCTATTATCGATGCTTTGGTCTTGAAATTTGGTATTCAATGTCATTGTTATGTGGATATTGCACTCCTATCTTTTTAGGTCACCTATATTGGCGAGGAGATCTATGTAAATCGTTGAAGGTTGATAGTGTTGTTGGTTGTCTAGATTGGTCCAAGAAATGATCTGCATCCTACGCATTAATTTCTCTGCTCTTGTGGCTTGGTGAATGTGCTCTCAAATTTTATGTCGTGTCTTAGTTCCAATCTCATGTGTTGAAGTGGTCTACAAGCTAATATGTTAATGTTATATCTCATGATTAAGCATTATGTGTTTTTGGAATATATTTTTATGTTCCTATTTGATCTATGGTAGTTGTTAGTGGTATGAAAATATGAAATAAGTGTATAGAAGTATTGTTGGATGTTCAAGGAACATCCTCATTGTGATATGCACATTGCTAATTGGCCACTTTGATGCCTCATTGTGTTTTGAGTTGGCTTTCTAGGTTATTTGTGGATATATGGCCAACAAGGCTTGTTCCTTTGATTGTGTTGTGTGCTTTGGCAGTTGTGCTAGCAATTGAGGCTATGTGATGATATTTTTTTGGTCTTTACCTATCCTTCTTGGGATGGCATCAAGTTAATTCAATAAGAAGTATGTTTATAAGTTGACTAGTTATGTTCTTCAACATTTCATCCACATGTTTCCTTGATGTCAACTTAGGTTGATGTGTGCCTATGTGTAAATGGTTTTGGATCACATTGAAAGAAGTGCTAAGAGTTTTTTTGGTCCTCTATATCTTCTGGATAGGATTGTATTATGTTTTGGTGTATGACCAGTTAATTTAATTATTTATCATATTCTTGGCTAACCTAATTAAAGTTTTACAGTGTTGTGGTGGATATAAATGCAAGATCATTTTAGATTCAATAGGGTGAAGAAGTGTACAAGTGCAAAAAAGTGTGTGAATTTTATTGAATATCCATTAGTTATAGTGCTAAAGTGTGTGAAAGGAAAGATCAATTGGTCTATAATTCCTCAGTCAATAGAGTGTTGTGTTGGCAATCATTGTAATTCTCTATAAATAATATTGTATCTTTCTCTGAGATAGTGAATCTCATTAGGTCCATTCATATTTCTTCTAAAGTTGTGTTGTCTTCAGTTCAACAAGTCCTCTATGTCTTGCTCTAAGGAAGTGATCCTTCTTACAAGTATTTTTTGACAGTGAGCCTTATATTGTGAGTTAACTCACACCGTGGTTTTTCCCTCATTAGGTTTTCCACATAAATCTAGTATTCTCCTTGTGCATGTGTGTGTTCTATATTTATCATTTTTGTTGATCTGGTTAGAAGTAGAATTTCTATATCTTTCATTGTTCAAGAATTGTTGAATTTGATAAGGATTCAAATGGCTATATCATTCTTTGTTACTATTCTACTTAAAGTTTTCTTGATATGGTAAAGAAGGTTTTCTTGTGTTGAAAGAGTTAAGTTATAGAATGGATTGAGTTTTTATAAGACTGATTCACCCCCCCTCTCAATCTATAGAAGTGTTCAACAATTGGTATCAGAGCCAAGTTCCTCTATGGAAGCTTAATAGCTTGAGGCAAAGATCTGGGATGGCACATGATGGTTCATACAATGGTCCTAGGTTTGATGATTCTAATTACTCCTTTTGGAAAATGAGAATGGAAGGACACCTAAAATATCTCAGGTTTTGTGTGTGGCAATCATTCAAAAGTGGTTATACTACTTCTACCACTCCTCTTACAGATCCAACTGAAAAAAATCTAAATGAGTGTAATGCCAAAGCCAAGAATGCTATCTTGTGTGGGTTGGCTGATTCAAACTTTTTGAAGGTAGTGAATTGAAATTCTACCAAAGATTCTTGGTAAAATATTAGTAGCATATATGAAGGACACACTAAAGTGAAGCAAGCTAAGATGCAGATCTTTAAAAGTAGATTTGATACTCTAAAGATGACTGAAGATGAAGGCATTGCAGGTTATATGCTTAGGGTACAAGAAGTTGTCTCTGGCATCTCTAGACTTGGTGGAGAAGTGAAATAAAGTTAAATTATAATTTTAGATCTCTCCCAAAATATTATAGTCACAAAGTATCTGCCATTGAAGAGTCAAAGGACCTAGATTAGTATTCAGTTGATGAAATTTTTGGTACTCTTACTACATCTAAGATGAGAGAGTTTGGTCAAGATATTTCAAAGAAGTTGCTTTCAAAGCTAACAAAAATATTCAATATGAAGTTGTTGATCAAAATGATGAATTTGATGAGGTTGAAGGAAACTTTGTGATAAGATTGACGAAAGGAACCAAAAAATACAAAGGTAAGTTACCATACAAGTGTTTCAATTGTGGAAGAGTTGGTCATTTTACATCTAGATGTCCCTATAAATAATTTTTTGATTATAACAAAAGAGAGAAAATCAAAAGAGGATTCTATTCTAAGGAGAGAAATATTTTCTTTGAAGATGAAGATAATGATTCAAATGATGAAAATCTATTCATGGATTTGAAAGGAAAAAAGAACAATATTGGAGAATGTAAAAGGCCTAGTACCTTGCAAAATAGTAAGATTAATGAAATATCTATGGCAGTATGGACTGTCTTTCATGCAAAGGATGTTGAATGCACAATGCAACTGAGAGAAAGGGGGTGAATTAGTTATACCTTAAAACTTCAAAACCCTTATTAACATTCTGATCCACATTCATTCATTAAACCCTTAAATCTATTACAATGAATTAGCATGAAAAACAAATAACAAAAACTAAAACAACTTAACACCATACACAAGAGAACATAGATTTATGTGGAAAACCCAAGAAGGGAAAAACCACAGTGAGTATTATCTCACAATATAAGTAATATCAACACCAAATACAACAGGGCACATTTTCAGAGAGCTCATTTCCCAAGGGAGAAAGGATCACTACCAGAATAGAAAAGAAGATAGAGAAGGAATGTTACACAAAGGAAAGCGCCTCAATGCAACAAAGAATCCACCATGATGACATCAACACCTTCACAGTTTGATTGAATTAGGTTGACACCAAAACACTTTCATGGTAGATAGAAGTGAAAGAGGACCACATCAAACCTTAATTGGGACCCAAATCAACAACACAACTCAACCACATGCTACTCTAAACAATATTTATCCATTGCATGTAGTGTAAACACCAAGTTAGATGATACTTATGCAAACATTGTAAAACTTTTAAGTACACGCTTCCTCAAACCCAAGGAAGACTTGAAAAACACACACCGTGATTGAACATGATCTAGAATATTCCTCAAACATCTTGAAATCCAGCAAAATCCTTTGCAACAACTTCTACCTGAAGAATGTACACACCTAGTACACTCAGACAACTTTGTTATACTTTGTTACTTGAGAACCCATCTTCCAAAGGACCAAACCTAAAATCCTCTTAACTTAGGTAAAATATCAACACCATCAACACACCTTCATAATCACAAGACCTGAAACACAACTATGGAAAAATGTGGAGTAGAAACATTTCTCTTAGACACCTCTGCATTGCATAGTCACACACTGGTGAACACAACTTCTTTTGTACAATAATCCAACACAAAAAATCTAGAATATAACACCTTTGAAAACCTCTCACCAACATGTCTAAATCACATAGGTAGATCTTCAACCTAGAATAAATGCGGAGCAAAACCAGAACACAACTTTGTCACCCAAAACACCACTGCAACACAATGTTTCCTCTTTTTATCAAATTTTCTCACAAGCACTTAGAAATAAAGCACCAAAGACACATCCTCATCCATAGAAAATTATTATCAAAGAAACACTAGAGGTTGACACTATTAACTTTACTAATGAAAACATAATGCAGCTAATCAAAGCAACAATTGCTCATACTTTTGCAACAATCTCAATAGACATTAATGACAACACCAAATGCTCATACTCGCAACAAAGGAAGAGGAAAATTCTTAGATGACTAATAGTGGGTGTTCTCACCATATGACTAGTGATAGAAGTAAGTTCATCAATCTCAAGAAGGTCAATGGTGGAGCTGTTAAGTTTGGTGATAATTAGTTAGCATAAATTTGTGGAAAAGGTGATATAAAAATTGATGGAATAACATAACTGAATATTTCCATTATGTCAAAGGCTTGAAACATAATCTCTTGATTTTCAATCAAATGTGCAACAAAGGATACAATATCACTTTTCATGCTAATGAATTTGAGATCAAAAAGGAAGGTTCTAGAAGCCTTGTTGTTGAAGGAACAAGGACAAATGGTAGCATATATCATCTAAAGGAGGCTAATGGAAGAATTTTCTTATTGGATCAGTCCTGAGAATGTTGGTTGTGGTACAGAAGAATGGGGGCATCAACTTTGAAAAAAATGGTGAAGATCAGTTCCTCTCATGCAGTGAGATATTCCTAGGATAACCAAGCCTACAAACACTTTGTGTAAAGAATTTTAGATGGGAAAGAAAACAAAGACTAGATTCAAAATTAAGGAATCCTTTGGTTCAATGCCATTGGAGCTGATTCACATTGATCTATGCAGACCTACAAGGATGACGATTCAACAAGGTGAAAGGTACTTTATGTTGCTTATAGATGATTGCACTAGAATGTATTGGGTTACATTCTTAAGAGAGAAATAAAAAGCCTTTGATAAGTTTAATATTTTTAAAACAAAAGTTGAGAATGAAATGGATGCTAGGATCAAATGTTTAAGGTTAGATAGAGGAGGTGAATTTACTTCCTATGATTTTGAATTTTTTTATGAAGATCATGGTATTAGGAGACATCTATCTACTCATAGAACCCCTCAGTAGAATGGGGAAGTTGAAAGGAAGAATAGAATAGTGTAAGAAATGGCTAGGACAATGATGAAATATGTTGACAAATCAGATATGTATTGGAAGAAAGTACTACATATTGTTGTCTATTTTCTTAATAGAGTGCAACTAAAGATCAATAACAATAAGACCCCTTATGAGCTATGGTATGGAAGACCTCCCACTCTTATATATTTTAGAATATTTGGTAGTAGATGCTACACCAAAAGAGATGAAGGAGACCTTGAAAAGTTTGATTCAAGGTGTGATGAAGGAATTTTTCTTGGTTACTCAACCAGGAGCAAGGAATACATATGCTACAACAAGAGATTGGTAAAGATGATTGAAAGTATAAATGTCAAGGTAGATGAAGAATTGTGTCAAATCTCATAGGAACTTAAGGTTCTCGGATCTGATATGCTTCCATGGATTGAAGAATAACAAAAAGAAGAATAAATTGAAGAGAAAGAAGAAAAGGAATCAAAACCAGTGAAGAATCTCAAGACTCCAAAAAAATAAGTGTAGAAGTGTAAGGAAAGCTTAGGTGCGGAACAAACTCTCCTAACGTCAAAACCTCAGGGAAGAATGCAGATATGACTTTAAATTTTGCAATTACAGTTCAAACAAATACACTTGAAAAGAATAACAAAAAAGAGAAATAAAGACATACACAATTGGACACCAGATTTATGTGGGAAAACCCTTACGGGAGAAAAATCCAGCACACCAAGAAAAGCCTCTTTGTATTACAGTAAAATAAATTACATATAGAGAACAAACTTCACTTTTTGATGTCAATTTACAACAGCAACATTCACTGATCAATCTTGTACAAAACATTAATCTCACAATGCTCTCCAAATTGAATTCATTCACACTGATCAAATCATTTTCAAAATCGAACAACTCTACACCATCAAACTGTTCACCATTGTCGACCATTTCCAAGCATAGTCATTTTCCTCACAAACTATTCATCTCCCTCATAGGAATGGTCACAATAGTCCAACTGCCAATGGTTCACATTTTGCTTCTCTCATTGGCTCAGAACACACCACGTAGGACAGACGTTTGGTCAAAAAGATCAACTGTATCGCATGTCGGTGAGACACTAGACCGTGTCTCCCCGATGCCAAAATGTCTGATCACATAGCTATTGGAAAGACCAAAGGTATCAACAACACCCTAAGAAGTCAGACTGATAACATATTAGGTCCCCCCGATATCATACGAAAACCAATTGTCCATCGGCAAGAGTCCAGGAGATTTCATTGACAGTTAATGTCATTCGATATGTCCATCGGCAAGAGATCATACTGAATGCAAAAACATCTGCCAAACCCACTCTATTGGCAAGAAATCTCACTGATGTCCACTACAGAACCATCGGCAAGACCATCATTGTCGCTAAGACTTCACATCGATGTTCAACTCATGTAGCTCTATTGGCAAAACCATCGCTATCGGTGAGACATCATACCAAACACAGAACAATCGGAGAGACCAACGCTATTGAAAAGAGTTCTCACCAAAGTTGTATACCCATAAGTGAGACTACAGCCATTAGCAGGAGATCATACCTAATGCACTAGCCTATCGGCGAGAGAAACACTATCGCTTAGACTCTTATTGAGCCCTCATATCACCCCAATGAAATTCGTGTGTAAAACTGTCGGTGAGATATACTCTATCGAAATGAATCACTCTGAAGGTTCATGCCCCTCCCCAATGCCACTCATCACCAAGAGTCTCCTCGATGATCACTAGCAATCAACCCATCGGCAAGAGGTCTGCCCGGATGGAGAGAGATAGGAACTTCATAGCGATAGCCATGTCTTGTCAATGACTCCCATCAGCAAGACATAACCAAAGTTTCAGCGACTTTGAACTTTTGAACATAGTTGTTGGTCGGTAAGACATTCAGAGGGTCTCACTGATTTTTCTCTTTCAAGAGTTTCATGTCAGTAATCTTGAGGCATGTTTTCCAACAATCTCCCACTTGACAAAGATCTTAATGACACCTCCAAAGCACAACAAAACTACTGAAATTCATGGGCACTAAGGCCCATCAAACTAGCACACCACCTGAATTTGTCTATGCTCACTGGTTTCGTCAATACATCTGCAACATTTTCCAGAGCATCCACTTTTTCTAAAGAGACCTTTCCATCCTCCACCATAACTCATACAAAATGATATTGCACATCAATATATTTCATCCTGGCATGGAAAGTAGGATTTTTTGCCAAACAAATTGCACTCTGACTGTCACAGTAAATTGTAATTTTCCCTACATCAAACCTAATGTTAGAACAAAAATGTTTTAACCAGATTGCTTCTTTACAAGCATGTGTTGCTGCCATGTATTATGCCTCTGTAGTGGCAAAGTGACTACATCTTGCCGCTTACTCATCCAACTAACTGCGCCACCATTCATCATGAAAATATATCCACTGGTGGATCTTTTGTTGTCAATGTCCCCTGTCCAATCAAAATCCACATAGCCTCAAATTTTGAGAGTCCTCTGTGATTCAACCAAATTTCCATGGTAACACAAAGCATATTTTGAGGTCCCCTTCAGATATCTAAAAACTCTCTTCACAACATCCCAATGTGTCCTTCCAGGATTTTCCATAAAACAACTAAGTACTCCCACTGCTTGGGCAATGTCTGGCCTTGTACAGACCATTGCATACATTAAACTACCAACTGCACTAGCATAAGTCACTTTGGTCATGTCCTCTATCTCAGTAGGATATTTTGGACAGTCTTCAATAGATAGCTTCATTCCCTGCAAAATTGGAACAACTAGCTGCTTGCAATCAGTCATACAAAATCTTTCCAGAACAATATTAATATACTTACTCTGACTGAGCCAAAGTTTTCTACTCTTTCTGTCCTTGGTTATTTCCATTCCCAAAATATACCTGGCTGCACCAAGATCTTTCATTTTGAACTTTGCAGACAACTGAGATTTTAGATAAAAAAATCATTAACTTACTATTGCTTATGAACAACATATCATCAACATAGAGAGCAATAATAAGAACACGATCATTTTCAACTTTGTAGTACACATAGTGATCAAATTTCGATCTTACAAATCCCAATGACAATACAAACGTGTCAAACTTCTGGTACCACATTCTAGGAGATTGCTTTAATCCATACAAATATTTTTTCAACTTGCAAACTAGATTTTCTTTACCTTTTTCCACAAAGTGCTCGGGCTAGGATATGTAAATTTCTTCTTCAAGGTCACCATGAAGAAATGTTGTCTTCACATCCATCTGTTCAATCTCTAAGTCATACACTACTGCTAGTGACAAAAGAAATCTGATAGACGTCAGCTTAGCTACAGAAGAAAAAATTTCTCCATAATAAATTCCTTCTACCTCGGAATTTCCCTTCACAACCAACCTCATGTTATACTTTTCCACACTGCCATCTAGACCTTTTTTTTTTTTAAATACCCATTTGCAGCCAACAACTTTTCTACCTTCAGGCAAGGGCACCAAACTCCAAGTATCATTCTTTTCTAATGATGCCATTTCTTCATTCATGGCTTCCAACCAAGAGTTTGAATCAGAAATTCTAAATGCCTCTTTCACAGTCCTAGGCTCATCAGTGCTAGAAATTAAAGCATAGGCACAAGTAGAATCTAACAAAGAAAACCCATACCTATCAGGTTGCTTTCTTTCACGTGTTGACCTCCTCACAAGTTGAGGCTGAGGTTGATCTTCTTCTTCAGAACTCTCAGAACTACTTGAGCTCTCCTTAGTTTTAGGTACATTTTGAATTTTCAATTCCTCTTTATCTGGTGTTGGAGGAATTTCAACTACAGCCTTTTTATTTTCTAATTTTTTCTGTCACTACATATCCAAAGTAGAAGGCTTCAACTCATGAAAAATAACACTTCTTTTGTACAAAACCTTCTCCGTATCAGAATTCCAAAGCTTGTATCCTTTTATGCCAACACTATAACTATTAAAAATACATTTAATAGCCTTTTTTTCCAATTTATACCTTTTTTCATTTAGCACATATGCATATGCCTCACAGCCAAAGACACGAATGTGTCTTAGAGAGGGATTCTTTCCAAACCATGCTTCCAAAGGTGTTTCTCAACAAGAGTAGAATTCAGAGAATGGTTTATTAAATAACATGTTATTGCAACTGCCTTAGCCCAAAAATTCTCCTCCAAGCTAGCACTGCTTAGCATACTTTGTGCTCTTTCCATCACTGTCCTGTTGAACCTTTCAACAACTCCATTTTGTTGCAGAGTGTAGGGTTTAGTTTTATGTCTTTTAATCCCATGATCTTTACAGTACCTTTAAAACTCATCAGAACAAAACTCACCGCCATTGTTAGTCCTTAAACATTTTATTTTTCTTCCATTCTGATTTTCCACAAGTTTTTTAAATTCCTTAAAACGAATGAACACTTTTGATTTACTTTTCAAAAAATAAACAAATGCCCTTCTTGAATAATCATCAATGAACGATACATAATATCTTGATTTAGACAAAGAAGGAACATTTACTGGACCAAAAACATCATAATGTGTATAATCAAGTAAACCAGAAGATTTGTGAGGACTGGAGTAAAAAGTAACATGGTGTTGTTTACCATATATACAATGTTCACAAAACTTGAATTCAATGTTACAATCATCAAGCCCTTCAACCAGGTTTTTATTTTTCAAGGTTTTTAAACCTTTTTCTCCAATGTGGCCAAGCCTATGATGCCAGAGCATAGTATTTTCTGTTGGAAGTTTAACTTCCATAGAGTTTGCACTATCAAGAACATTTTTCTCCTTTTCTCCATGAGTAGCCTTCTATGACTTTGCTGAGAAACTATTGCATTGCACAGCAAGTGCATCTAGCTTATACAAGGTACCAATACGAGCACCCCTCGCTAGCACCATTGAGCTTCTAGTCATTTTGCAGCCATTTCCAGAGAACGTGACTTGCACTCCAACATCGTTCAACTTACTAACATAAAGTAAATTTCAAGCCAGAGCTGGTATATCCATTACATAATTGATTCCCTTCACTCTTCCATCAGGGAACTGAATTCTAACTCTTCCACGACCAACTATTTCTAAAGATGAATCGCTTGCCAAATACACCCTTCCACCATCGTATTTTTCATACTTAGTGAACTAGTCTCTATGAGATGTCATGTGGAAAGATGCTCCAAAATCAATCAACCAGACATCATCTGATGCCTGTGTAGCCAAGGCTGCAATGAAAGTGTTTGCATCACTCTAAGAAGAATCATTGTCGGAAGAATACTTCTTCTTTTTCTCCTCTTTGCAATCCTTTCGAGCTTGACTAGGTTGCCCACAATTCCAGCACTTTACCTTAGACTTCTGACTATGAAACTTTGATCTGCCCTCTAATTTGGATTTGGACTTCTTGTCCTTCTTCTTGTCTTTTTCTTTCGATATGCCTCAAACAACAAGAGCCTCCTTCACCATCTCAAAAGATTTTCTTCTCATCTCTTCTGATAACAAAGAAACAACAATATCTTCCATCTTAAAAGAGGAAGTAGTACTCCCAATAGCCATCACCAAGTGATCCCAAGAATCTGGCAAAGAACATAACAATAGCATACAACGATCTTATTCATCAATCTTCACACCCACAAATGCTAACTAAGCAATCAACATGTTGAAAGCATTCAAATGATTAGCAATAGATGCCCCTTCTTGTATTTTTAAAGAGTACAACTTCTTCCTCAAGAACAACTTATTCACCAAGGACTTGCCCTGATAAATAGCTCCCAGTCTTTTCCACAAGGAAGATGTTGTCTTTTCTTTATGAACATTTAGAAGAACAGAGTCTACTAAATAGAGCCTTATCAGCCCCTTTGATTTTTGATCTGCAAGGTCCCAATCCTCTTGCTTCATGCCTGTAGGCTTCATTCTAGACACAACAAGCCAAAGATCACGATCAACCAATAGATCATCCATTTTGAGTTTCCACAACTCAAAATTACTACTATTGAATTTCTGAATTTCAATCTTTCCTGATGTGCTTGCCATCTTAATCTGTAATTCAAATTACCAGACTTCTAAAAGACTCCCACTTAATAGAATTGACATGAAAAACCCAACATACCCACAAGGATAACACAACTGGCTGGGCTCTGATACTACTTGTAAGGAAAGCTTAGGTGCGGAACAAACTCTCCTAATGCCAAAACCTTAGGGAAAAATGTAGATATGACTTTAAATTTTTCAATTATAGTTCAAACAGATACACTTGAAAAGAATAACAGAAAAGAGAAATAAAGTAATACACAATTGGACACCAGATTTATGTGGGAAAACCCTTACGGGAGAAAAATCCACCACACCAAGAAAAGCCTCTTTGTATTACAGTAAACAAAATTACATACAGAGAACAGACTTCACTTTTTGATGTCATTTTACAATAGCAACATTCACTGATCAATCTTGTACAGAACATTAATCTCAGAATGCTCTCCGAATTGAATTCATTCACACTGATCAAATCGTGTTCAAAATCGAACAACTCTACACCATCAAAGTTTTCACCATTGTTGACCATTTCCAAGCATAGTCGTTTTCCTCACAAACTATTCATCTCCCTCACAAGAATGGTCACAACAGTCCAACTGCTAACTATTCACATTCTGCTTCTCTCATTGGCTCATAACACACCACGTAGGATAGACGTTTGGTCAAAAAGATCAACTATATCACATGTCAGTGAGACACTAGATCGTGTCTCCCCAATGTCAAAATTTCCGATCACATAGCTATCGAAAACACCCTAAGATGTTAGACCAATAACATATCAAGTCTCCCTAATATCATACGAAAACCAACTGTCCATCGGCAAGAGTCCAAGAGATTTCATTGACAGTTAATGTCACTTCGATATGTCCATCGGCAAGAGTAGCACCATCGGCAAGAAATCATACCGAATGCAAAATCATCGGCCAAACCCACTCTATCGGCAAGAGATCTCACTGATGTCCATTGCAAAACCATTGACAAGACCATTATTGTCACTAAGACTTCACATCGATGTTCAACTCATGTACCTCTATCAGCAAGACCATCGCTATCAGCGAGACATCATACCAAACACAGAACAGTCAGAGAGACCAACACTATTGACAAGAGTTCTCACTAAAGTTGTATACCCATCAGCGAGACTACAACCATTGGTAGGAGATCATACCGAATGCACTAGCCTGTCAGTGAGAGAAACACTATCGCTTAGACTCTTATCAAGCCCTCATGTCACCTTGATGACATTCATGTGTAAAACCATCAGTGAGACATACTCTGTCAGAATGAATCACTCTGAAGGTTCATGCCTCTCCCCGATGCCACTCATCGCCAAGAGTCTCCCTGATGATCACCAAGAATCAACCCATCGACAAGAGGTCTGCCCAGACGGAGAGAGATAGGAACTTCACAGTGATAGCCATGTCTTGCCCATGACTCCCGTTGGAAAGACAAAACCAAAGTCTCAACGACTTTGAACTTTTGAACACAACTGCTAGTCGATAATAAATTTAGAGGGTCTCACCAATTTTTCTCTTTTAGGAGTTTCATGTCAGTAAGCTTGAGGCACGTTTTCCAACAAGAAGAACCACTCTCCAGATTAGATCATTGGAGACAAAAATGAAGGTGTGATGATAAGAAGAAATTTTGTAAAAGCGACTAAACAAGGAAACTTGTGCTTATTATCAATAGTAGAACCCAAAAAAAAAATTGATGCTAGAAAAGATGATAATTGGATAAAGGAAATGGAGGAAGAACTAAATCAGATAGAGAAGGAATTAGTTCCTAGACTAATTGATAAGAATGTGATAGGAAAAAAATGGGTGTTCAAGGATAAGTTGGATGAAGATGGTAAAATAATAAGGAACAAAGCCAAATTCGTTTTCAAGGGATATTCACAAGTTGAAGGTATTGATTTTGAGGAGACCTTTTCTCTAATAGCTAGACCAAAGGAAATGAGCATGTTTCTTGCTCTTGTTACTCATAAGAACTTAAAAGTATATCAAATGGATGTCAAGTCAACTTTCCTAAATGATTATCTAGAAGAAGAGGTGTATATTGAGCAACCAAATGGTTTCCAATTATCATAGGATATGAACATGGTTTACAGACTCAAGAAATCTCTATATGGTCTCAAGCAAGCACCTAGAGCCTAGTATGATATATTGGATAAGTATCTACTTCAACAAGGATTCAAGAAAGGTAATGTAGATAGTAATCTATGAATTAAGGTTCAAGAAGACAAGATGCTAATTATGGTTGTATATGTTGATGACATCATCTTTGGTGGAGATGATGATATGTGTAAAAGGTTTGTAGAAGAGATGTAGAAATAATTTGAGATGTTAATGATCAGTGAGTTGTCCTTCTTCCTTGGACTACAAATTATTCAGCAAAAGGGTGGCATTTTTATTTCTCAAGACAAATATGTAAAGGAAATGTTGAAGAATTTTGGGATGGAAGATTCCAAACCAATGGGTACTCCTACGGTGACAGGTTCACTTAAGAAAATTTGATGAGTCTCCAGAGGTTGATCAAACTCTCTATAGGTCCATGATTAGAGGTTTTTTGTATTTAACTGCTTCCAAACTAGATATCATGCATGTGGTATGTTTGGCTACCTACACATTTCAAGCCAATCCTAAGAAATTTCATGAGAAATTTGTGAAAAGAATCTTAAAATACTTAAAAGGTACTTTGGATTATGGCCTATGGTATAAAAAGGATCAAAATTTCTCTTTGAGTGCCTATACAGATGTTGATTGGGTAGGTTGTGTTGATGACCAAAGAAGTACAAGTAGAAGTGTATTATTTTTGGGAGAAAAATTGGCCTCATGGTTCAGTGAAAAGAAGGATTCAATGTCTTTGTCCATAACAAAAGTAACATATATTGTTCCAGCATCTTGTTGTACATAGGTGTTTTGGATGAAGCAAACTTTGAAGGATGTGAAGGTGGTTTATAATGAACCTATTCTTATACTATGTGACAATACAAGTGCAATTAACATTTCCAAGAATCTGGTAATGCACTCAAGAACTAAACACATCTCAATCCGGTACCACTTTCTAAGAGAGAAGGTTGAAGAACATGAAGTTTCAATGGAGTATGTGCCTACCAAGAACCATATTGTAGATATTTTCACTAAGGCACTTTCAAAGGATACTTTTTAGTATCTACGATAGAAGTTAGGGGTTATTTCCCCTCCTTGTTCTAACTAGATGCATACATGGTGCATCTGTCTAAGGGGAAAAATCCATGCCATATCCTTTATTCTTGGATTGATGAGTGTTACCTCTCAAGGGGAGATGGTAGAAAGGGGGATTTCTGAAGATATTGTATAGTTGTTACTGGTTGAAGAAGTTGTGTTGTTGGTCAAAGGGGGAGTATGTGTTGTTGTTTCAATAGAATATTTTTAGCCCTTTGTCCCTAAAAGAATGTCCTACTACTTTGTGTAGGAGTGTATGGCCCTTTTTCCTTGATGTTAAATGGGGAGAGTGAGCAGTGTGTGTTGCCATAAATGCCAAAGGGGGAGATTGTTTGTAGTTGTTTTCATTGATTTCAAAACTAAGGAGATTGTTGGAAGTTGTTTTCATTGATGTCAACATTGATTGTTGGTTGTCATTGATTTCACCACTTGAGAAGTAAGGTGTTAGTCCTTTCTATTGTTTTTTATTGTTATATTTAATTTGGGCTAGCATTGGTGATGAAGTTCATATCTTATCAAAGAAGAATTGTTAAAGTTCATGGTTGGATGCCATACCTTATCAAAGAAGAATTTATGAAGGTCATGATTGGATGTCGTGCTTTATCAAAGAAGAGTTGTTGAAGTTCATATAATGCATTATTACTATCAGTAGAGTTGATTTCATAATGATATATTCAAATGAGGATTAGAAGTATGAATGATAGTGGAGAGATGTTTCCAAAGGTCTATAGTATGTCTTATGGTCTCTCCTAATGTTCCCAATGAAGTATGTGTTTCTGAAAGGAAGTTTTAGCCTCCACAAATTGCTTAAGTGTTTCTAGTTTAAGAAGATGCAATGAAGTCTATCTGGGAGAATACTCTACGATCCTCCATTGTTGATGCTTTGGTCCTATGCTTTGGTATTCAATATTAGTGTTTTGTATATGTTGTACTCCTATCTTTTTAGGTCACTTGTATTACTGAGGAGATCTTTGTAAATTGTTGAAGGTTGAAGTGTTGTTGGTTGTCCAGATTGGTCCGAGAAATACTCTACATTTTTTTGCATTGGTGAATGTGCTTTCAACATCTGTACAGTGTCTTAATTCCAATATCCTATGTTGAAGTGGTTTGTAAGCTGATATGTTAATGTTATATCTCATGATTAAGCATTTTGTGTTTCTGGAATATAGTTTTTTGTTCATTTTTTATCTATGGTGGTTGTTGGTGGCATGAAAATATGAAATAAGTGTATGAAAGTATTTTTGGATTTTTAAGGAACATCCCCATGTGATTTGAATGTTGCTAATTGGACGCTTTAATGTCGTATTGCATCTTGAGTTGGCTTTTTGGGATATTTGTTGATATCTAGCTGAAAAGGCTTGTTCCTTTGCTTGCATCATGTTCTTGGGGGGTTGCACCAACAATGGAGGATGTGTGATGATAGTTTTTGGTCTTGACCTATCCTTCTGATGACCACATCAAGTTAATTCAATAAGAAGTATGTTTATGGTCTGACTAGTTATGTGCTTCAACATTTCATCCACATGTTTCCTTGATGTCAAATTAGGTTGATGTGTTCTTGTATGTAAATGGTTTTGGATCACATTGAAAGAATTTCTAGGAGTTTTTTTGGTCCTCTCCATTTTTGGATAAGATTGCATTATGTTTTGGTGGTCGACCAGTTAATTTCATTGTTTATCCTTTTCTAGATGATCTTATTGAAGTTTTGAAGTGTTGTGGTGGATATAAATGAAAGATCATTTCAAATGCAATGGGGATAGATACGTGTACAAGTTTGAAAAAGTGTGTGTGTGTGTGTGTGTGAATTGTATTAAATATCTTGCAGTGATAGTGCTAAATTATGTGGAAGGAAAGATCAATTGTGCTATAACACTTCAATCAACAAAGTGTTGTGTTGGCAATCATTGTAATTCTCTCTAAATCATATTGTATCCTACTATGAGATAGTGAATCCCATCAGGTCTATGTAGCTTGCTCCTAAATTCATGTTGTCTTCAGTTCAACAATTCTCTGTATCTTGCTCTAAGGAAGTGATCCTTCTTGCAAGTCTTTTTCACAGTGAGCCTTATATTGTGAGTTAACTCTCACCATGGTTTTTCCCTCATTGCGTTTTCCACATAAATTTGGTGTTCTCCTTGTACATGTGTGTGTTTTTTGTTTCTCATTGTTGTTGATCTAGTTAGAAGTAGAATTGCTATATCTTTCCTTGTTCAAGAAGTGTTGAAATTGCTAAGGACTCAAACTACCATATCATTCTTTGTTACTATTCTGCTTAAAGCTTTCTTGATCTAGTAAAGAAGGTTGTCATGTGCTGAAAGAGTTAAGTTTTGAAAGGGTTTAAGTTTTGATAAGACTAATTCACCCCCCCCCCCTAGTCTCTAGAAGTGTTCAACAAAGTTTCCTAACTAGTTATTAATGGGATCTTATTTACATGTTAAGTCCACTTAGGTCCTAAGAATATTTAAGTTGTTTAAATAAGATTTTATCTTTTTAGATTTTATTAAAAATTGTATTCCTAGACCATTTAATGATGGCTAATATCATTTAATAATGACACCATTCATTTAATATGTTGGCATTTGGTACTTCATCACACCTTGTCTATATAAGCAAGGTCATTGTACACTCTTGAATGATACCTTATCATCATATTTGACAGATATTAATATCAAGAAAACACATTTCTTGCATACTCTCTTGTAGAAGGTTTTCATTGTTTTTGTAGGTGGTTTTTGGATAGAGCTAATTTTTAGCTCCCGTAGGTTGCATGTGCTTTACTTTGGCATGCATTCACATCATAGCTCACATGAAACATAAAGTGGGAGTAAATTGTAATTTAAAAATTCCATACCTTTCAAAGTTACCCTTCATTTTTTACTCACTTTGGTTGGCTTATCCTTTTAAGCATCAAAAAGCATCCAAGTTGAATGATTTTTGCTAAAAGTTGGCATATAATCTAAAACATGCTTATTCCCATATTGCAATAATTCTTAGAAACTAGTTTCATTTTTAGATCTACCCATTTCTTATCCTAGGTTAGATCCAAATTTGAAAAAAAATCTCTAGGTCACTTCTATACTTTTGTACATGGTTCTTGAGAATTTAGAATTTAAATTCAAAATTGGAAACTTTTCCCCTTTACCTACTTGATGTGTATCAAATAGATGCATTTTTTTTTCAATTGGTAAGTTGTATAGAAGGAATAACTCTAATTCATTTAGAAGATGTAGTCAACCTGTGTAAATACCACATTTTAGGACACATCATGAAGCCTAAGAAGAATCATCTAGTGATACCAACATTGAATTAGTAGTTTAAGGTATATAAAACATGACTATTTTTTTTTTCTTTCATATTTTTCAAAGATATTGAATCAACATCCTTACTAGGTTTTGAAACAAAGGAAGAAGTATCATTGTCATGTGCAAAATCTTGAGCACACTAACTAAGTTTTTTAAGTGAAAAATGGATTGAGAATTTTGAGGTGAGCTGAAAATTTTAAAAAATAGAAAAGAGATTACCCATATGATTGGTTTATATCCATGAGTCTTAGTTTATTTTCTACAAATGTGAACTTGATGAAGAGAGGTTTGAAAAAAAAACTAATTCCAATTTTAATCATTTTTCTTCCAATAGAGTTATATTAAAACCACCAAACAAATTTTCCCTCTATAATTAACAATATTTTGAATATTATCTTTGATATACGTATTAACTTTAAAAAAATCATCCATTAATATTTGCAATATAAATATGATACTCAATTATGAGTATTATTCCATGGATTTGATAGATTTTATCTTTTCCTTATTCATAATATTTATGGTGGTACCCATTTCCTATGACAACTAGAATTATTTCTAATAAATATTTGCAATACATTATTATTATACAATTAGATCAACTATTTTCTTCCTTACGGTTACTTGTAATTTTTGTAATATATATGTTATCTAGATTCTATACCTTTAGCCTCTAGGCTCTTTTTGTTTCCTTGTATTATTTTTAATGGTGAACTTACATTCCCTTCAACTTTCTAATGGATAAATAAACCACGTATATATGTAGGACAATTAAATAGTTTAAATTAATTGTATGTAAAATTAACAAATGAGTTGTAGGCAGATGGGAAGATAAATTGAAACATTGAAGGTGGAAATTCCATCTTGAGGGGTGTGGCTAAGGTGGAAATGAGTTGGGTAAGCAAACTGGCAGCCACATCAGTGGAAAGATGAAGCCTCCTCGCTTTACGTTGGTCCCTACTGCAATAAATAGGGAGTAATTATGAAAATGATTGTGTTGGTACCTAGGATGGTTTTCATGGGTTTCAGTGGTCTCTTCATGAATGACTCGCATCATTTCTCCATAAACTCATTTGTCTGAATGACGGCAGTATTAGATGCTCTAGCGGATTTTATTTTGGCATGCATATGATGTACAATGTAATAAAGTAGGTTGCACCTTTCCTTTCTATTTGTGAAGTTGGAAAAGCCAAAGAAAATCATTCATTTTTCACTTTCTCTTGCTAGTGTAACACTTTGTGGCAGTGGCAACAATGATAGAGTGTTCCAAATTCATTGTGGAAATGTTTGTGGATACATTGGTGTGTTCTGGGGTGAATACTCTGATATCTCTTGATAGTAAGGATTGACAAAATGCCTTCTATGTGGTCATAGATCAACACCTCAAGCACATCTTGCTAAACATTGACCCTCTTACCATGGTGGCCTTGAAGATGATCCTTAGCAAAGGGAATTTGGAGTATAAAGAGAATTTCAAGACAAACATGTAGATTGTCTCGAGGTTCTTGGCATTGGTTCTTGACTATCGCACATCCAAGGTAGAGGTGAGGACGCTAGTATGCAATCTCTTCAAGAAAATCTTGCTAGGAGGTTGGGAGGAGACCCTTAAAGCATCGCTACTTGGCAAAGGCATCCCGCGACCACGTGATTTGGACCTGGTAAAAGTCGAGGGTGAGGTTATTAAGATTTACCCATTCCTTTTGGATTTAAAGGGGATGACATTAGTGAAGCACAAGATGATTGTTGTGGTTGCAATGAATTTCTTGAAGAAGGTGTTTCGGCTGGAGGCAATCTTTGAGTTTGAATGGGTCAAAGAATTTGATGCATTTGCAAAATCCAATGGCTTCCTGTAAGTGATGGGTGCCTTTTGTTTCCTCTTGTCAAGGTGTCAAGTTTGGGTCTATTAAAATGCACTATGTCAAAGTCTCTGTAATTTTTTGGTATGGTCTCGTGGGCTCGGCATAAAACTAGTTTTTGTGAAAATTAATATTTCTCTATGACAATAATGGTGGCAAGCTAGGGTTGGGTCTCATGTTAACATAGTTTGGTCTGGTTCATTTTCTACTAAGTCTGAATGGTGGGTTGACATAGAAATATGCCAGTTTTGTAATGTAGATTGTAAGGGGTTTCCTATCGACTCCAGTCACAGGCATGGCCATCTTTGGGAAGTCAAGGTTTGGGAATAGATGGCTCTATGGTAAAATTTTCTGGTGTCAAATCTCAATGACAGTCAATTCTTGCAGTGCAAACAATTATAAAAATATTTTGGCAAATTAATATACTCTCTCTTATGAAACAAAAAAAATTAACAAATGAGCTAGGATTAGGAATAATAAATATCAAGATAAATGCCAAATTAAATACATTTAAATATGGTGTTTAGCTTAGTTTTTAATATCTTTCACTATATATTTTTTTGGCTGATATTTGAAAAAGGAATCTTTAAATTGTTGTTCCTTAGCATGATATTACTGGATAAAACTGTGCAATTTTTCTTCATCAACATTTTGGATCATGGAAATCTTGATCCAAATGACATGGACCTTAACATATGTAATCTTATGGGTGGTATATATCTATATAAGACTGCACATATGTAATCTGATATATATATATATATATATATATATATATATATATATATATATATATATATATGTGTGTGTGTGTATGATCTTATATGGATAATAATGGTGTAAATGAGGAAGGAAACCGTGGGAGATGAAGACTTTAGGGCTTAAAGCTGCCCAACAACCCGCGGTTAAGTTAACACGTATGTGTGGTTTCATGAAGGCTTAAGGGGTACGTGGTTAACTCATATGCATGGTTTGATGAAGGAATATGGGGCACGTGGAGAACATTTTAATGTGATGAGCTTGATGGCAAAGGGACCACCTCCTAACGAACCCACGTGATATTTTGATGGGGAATTCCTGCATATAAACGAACTTGAAATAGGTGAAATGATAATTGGAATAAGCATTTTTTCATTCAACACACCATTGTTTGGCAAGAAAATACAAATGTGAAAGTTAATCACAACAATTCAATGCATTCAATATACACATTGTAATGATTTTATAAGAGGCAATTTCCAGTGTCATTTGAAATGACAGATTGTTTCCCACAAAAAATTCAAATTTGAAACTCACCCACCACAATTCAATTTACCCATTCGAATGATTTTTTAAGAGGGAATTCTCATATACTAAGTCTCCACCTCTCTTCACCTGCAAGATTGCTTTTTTAACACACTATTTTTTTGGGCGTTGTTAATGTTTGAGCACTATGATTTCTGTTGACATTATTCTATGAGCTAATCTCATGTTATTCTTTGCTGCACTAACAAGTTATCCAATTTTTAATGTTTGTGCAAGTTAACTGGAAAATTATGGCACCTGCTAGAAGGACTACAAGGGTTGTAGGAAGAGGAAAACGTGCAATTAGAGTAACTCGTGGGGTGCACTTTGTTGAAACACAGCCTGATGAAGAAGTTCATGCAAATCCCAACCCACAAGATGTTCCTAACTCTACAGATGAAGCCACCAACACAATAGAAGCCGAACTTCCTGTTCAGCCAAATGTTCAACCTGCTGTGCAACTGCCCTCACCTGTACCTGTACCCATTAGGCAGTGGACATATGATGATATGGAAGGAGCAGTTAAGAGTGTTGAAGAAAACAACATGTCAATCAGGGCATCAGCAATCAAGTGGGGTATGCCACCTAGCAGTTTGAGGGCATGGCTGTTAGGACAAACCACCACAAAGAGGAGGGGTCCACCTACAATTTTAACTGAAGAGGAGGAGACTGAAGTTGTCCAATGGTGCAAGGACATGGCAAGATTGGGCCATGGACTACAAGTAAATCAACTGCAAGCCAATGTTTCCCATCTAACAGCAAGTCGACCCAATCCTTTCACAAATGGGGTCCCCAGGAGGTCATGGTGGGCAGGATTTCGAAGAAGGCACCCAGATTTGATAATTAGAACAGCTGAAGGAGTGGATAGTGACAGAGCAATTATGGTTCATTCTTCTATCGTGCAAGCATTTTATGACAACCTCGAGAACCTGATCAAACTTAACTAGTATGGACCAGGTTGAATATGGAACTGCGATGAGATTGGTATTCAGGCTGGAAGGAACTGTGGCATGAGAGTTATTGCCAAATTGGGTACAAAATGTGTACCACATTTAGTTTCAAAAAGTAGAGAGTGGATCACAGTGCTAGCTTGTGTAAGTGCAGCTGGGATAAGCATTCCCGGGTTCTACTTGTTTAAATCAAAGAAGCACATGCAGAACTATATCTTTAAATGCAAGGTTGGGGCATTGATGGCAGTCCAAGAACATGCGTGGATGACAAAGGAACTATTTCTCAAATGGTTAGACCATTTTGCAGCAAATATCCCTAGTGGCGTTTCACCGAAAAATTGGGCCCTTCTCATTTTTGACGGTCATGGTAGCCACGTGGCTTTCAAGACCATTGAGCAATCACAAAAATTAGGAATAAACCTGCTAACACTGCCTGCTCATACCAGTCACAAGCTGCAGCCATTGGATGTCAGCATTTTTGCTCCATTCAAAGCATATTTCAAAGAGGAAAGAACTATTTGGTAGGCTGCAAACCCACATATTGATATTGGACATAAAGAGTTGGCAAGTCTTGCAAGCCAAGCTTTCAGAAAAGCCTTGAAACCAAGTAACATTATCAGTGGGTTCTGCAGAATAGGAATATGGCCTCTTAATCGGTCAGCCCTTGACAACGACATGGGCCCAAGTGAGGGCTATGTTGTTGAAGATGATGTTGCAACTCCTACAACTGAAGATGAACCAATCACAATGGAAACTGAAGATGATGTTATGGCAGTAGAGACATGCTTGTGTCTTCTTGGTTACAATGAGGATGTAATAGATGGTTTTGTGAGGGAGTATGATGCAAGGGAAGTGGCAAGTGGTGTTGCAGTAGAATGCAATGGGGGTGATGAAGCTACAACACACATTCAACCAGAAATCCAACAAGTTTTAGCAGATTTCCAACTAGAAGTTCAATCAGTTATTGCACCCTCCACTGAAGATACAGCCACTACATCAACAGGCTTGAGTTTGCCAACTCAAGTTAGCCAACCAGAATGGATGCATGAAGCAGCCACAAACCTTGGAGTGCAAATAAATCCAACTGAGGAAGAAGTTAGCCTCTCTATGCCTTCCCCACCACACGTTGATCCAGCTGAAGTAATACATTACTTCACTAATGCAAGAAATTGGCAAGAGCATAGTGATGGTCAAAGTGAAGATGACAATGCTATTAGTGAGGAAGAAGCTAAGTTTGTGCCATGCACCCCACATGATGGATCGCAAACAACAAGACCAATCAGAAAATTCTTGAAACTTCCAGTGCAGAGGGTGCAAGAAACATCATAGAGAGGTCGTTCGGGAGTGCTTCACCTTAGTAGGGGGTCCCAAGTACTAACATCTAACGCCTTCATTGAATTGTTCAGCCAACAAGAGGCAGAGAAGAAAAGGCAAGAGGAGTTGCAGCAACGTAAGAAGGAGTAGATGTTATAGAGAAAGGCAGACCATGAAGCAGAAGCAATTATAAAGGAAGCAGCAAGGGCTAAGAAGCAAGGAAGTAGAAAAGAAAGCAAAATGAGCAAAGAAGAGAAAATGTAAGTCAACAATGGGGGATCCTATACCCACCCATCATCCTATCCTGCTTGATATGATGAGCATTTTGACACCAGCCTTTGCAGCCATCAACAATATGCAGGTTGGAAGTGGCTCACAACAAATGGGATTGACTGTTGATGCAAGCCAGGCATTACTTGCTCAAATAGCAACATGCCTTCAAGGAGGTATTAACCAAATATCACCTCCTCCAAGTGGACCTGACTCAGCTACTGGCAGATATATCACACCGCCACATTTTCCTAAAAATATGGACAGTTGATGATAATGATTATAACTGTGATATGATTATAAGATGTGATAATGTTGATGTAGTTATGTTTCAAGTATGTTTGAGCAATGTCTTTTCTCTCGCACCACCCAATCAATTAATGCAGCTTGAATCAAAATATAACTATGATATGATTATAAAATGTCCTAATGTTGTTGTTGTTTGTTATTGGAACCTCAAATTTGTATGCCTTCTATGTTTGATGATATGATTATTATCAGATTAATTATATATATACACATACACACACACATATATATATAGCTATATATGTACATACATATATGCATAACCATATATATGCATGTACATATATACCTATCGATATATATATGTATATACATGCAGACATATAATTAATCTAATACTAAACAATCTCATAATTACTGTATACTATTGTTCATTTCATCTAACTTACAACCATATATAAAAAAATACACATTTTTTCAGTATTACTAGGTCATTGCCAAAGTAAAGTCATAGACTTTACCTATCATTAACGTTGAATGTCTTCTATTGATTGCAGATAAATCCTCCCATTCCTACCATTAAGAGACCAATGCCAATAAATATATTCCTAGAATGAAATAAGCATCTAATAAGAAAAGTATTTATTTAAGAACATGTGTATACCAGAAAATGTAAACATATCAAGAAGCATTCAGAGAAAAATGTCCCTATAGAGTTTTTTGTGTTAACAAACACAGCTTTGTTGGTATGTTGATAATCCACATGCTTGTTTCACCTCTCCACGCTCCTGCTTGCCTGCAAAATAATTGTAATAAATGGGGGTAGTACTCGGTACTCATAGCATTCCCACATCAAATCATCCTTACAATATTGCATGCACAACAATAAAAGTTTTGATTGGAGCATTAAAATCCACAATGTTTTGATCCTTGGTATGAAGCTGAAAATAATAGTGTGTATTACATATGATGGCACCATATATGGCAGAGTGCAATAGAATGGACATATATATACATATATATGTATATGTATACATGTATATCTATATGCATATACATGTACATCTATATAAATATACATATATTTAGTGACAACCATTGCACGAATTTATTTGACAGTGTGTATTGTGCAAATACTTTGTGCCACGACTTTCAATAAATATATGTATATCTATATAAATATACATGTCTATGTATATACATATACATGTATACATATACATTCATACATACATATGCATATACATGTGTATATATATTTGTATATACATATACATGTACATGTACATGTAAATGTATATACAAATATGTAATCTAATTATTGAAACTCATAAAATAAGTGGAAAATAATGTATCGCTGAAAATAATGTAGACACTGAGTTCATAAATATAAAAGAGTATATTGAACAATGAAACAGACAACATAAATGTAAATCCGGTATACTGATAAATAAAAACATGAATTTACTTATTCTGAGTGTACCAACATGAATAAGCTTCCTTTTAAGAGGAATGTGCAGAAGTTGCCTTAGTAAGCTCTGAAGTCTGCAGAGGATATTCAGTGAAAGCAGGGGGAATTCGTAATGAAAATGACAGTGGGAATTCCCTCTTAAAAAATCATTCGAATGGGTAAATTGAAATGTGGTGGGTGAGTTTCAAATTTGAATTTTTTGTGGAAAACAATCTGTCATTTCATTTTGTAGTGACCATCTATGCCTAAGTTTTGTAGAGGATATGCTGTGAAAGCATATGCAAATTCGTAGTGAAAATGACACTGGAAATTGCCTCTTATAAAATCATTACAATGTGTATATTGAATGCATTGAATTGTGGTGATTGACTTTCACATTTGAATTTTCCTACCAAACAATTGTGTGTTGAATGAAAAATTGCCTATTACCAATTATCATTTCACCTATTTCAAGTTACGTTTGTATGGGGGCCCCATCAAAATATCACATGGATCCGTTAGGAGGTGGTCCCTTTACCATCAACCTCATCACATTAAAATGTTCTCCATGTGCCCCATATTCCTTCATCAAACCATGCATATGAGTTAACCACGTACCCCTTAAGCCTTCATCAAACCACGCGTACATGTTAACTTAACCGCAGGTTGCTGAGCAGCCTTAAGCCCTAAAGTGTTCATCTCCCGCAGTTTCCTTCCTCATTTACACCATTATTATCCATATAAGATTATACATATATATATATACATATATCTGATATATATATATATTAGATTATATGTATGTATATACATATATATACATATATGTATGTACATATACATATACATATACATATATATATACATATACATATATATATATGTATGTATATATATGTATATATATGTATACATACATATATATGTATATATATACATACATATATATGTATATATATATATACATACATATATATATGTATATATATATACATATATATGTATGTATTTATATATATCAAATTACATATGTACAGTCTTATATAGATATAGGTATACCACCCATCAGATTATACATATTTTAGAATTCAATTCTCCAAATTGTTTCTATTATATGATTTAGATTTCATATACATGGCTATGAATATAATTATATGCATAAATTAAACCATTATGTGAAACTATTGAAAAGTAACATATAATAGTTTACTACACTTTTCACAGTTAAACCAAAATAGAAAATTACCCAAGTTTTAGAATTCAACAAGCAATCATCAGAATTATGGATTTATACTTGTGGAAATTTCTAAGAAAATTCATTTGTTATAGAGTCCTCACAGTCTGCATTGCTAGTTTCGTCTATGTAAGGAAGAGATCTATTTTTATGGAAGCTTCTTTATTAGATAACAATGTAGTGGTCTAGAAAAACTAAAGCAATTTCAATGAAAATTATCTGGTTCATTTGATGAAGAAAAAGATCATTTGAAATTTTAACATGCTCCACTTCATTAGAAAACAATGGTATGTTAACATTGTTTATTTCCCTCCTCCAATCTGGTGGATTACTCAAAGGAAGTATACCTAGATTACATTAATTAGCGTTGATTAAGGCTAAATCTGAAAGCTTGGTGCACTACTTAACTTGTTAAACTATTGCCAAGTGGCAGCATGAGTTTGGTCAAGTATTTTATTTAATTTTCTCTCAAATATTTACCAATAATTTTAGATACAAATTTCTGGGAAACTGTGGACTGTTCTGTATAGATCTCAAACTCATTGCTAGTCCATCCAAAACGAAATTAGAAACAAATATTTGGATAAAGTGGATTGTTATGATGTTGCAGTGTAACTGTGTAAGTGAGAAACAAATAATATGATGTCTACCAATCAACCAAATTAGACCAGATTTAATCAAAACCCAAGTGAGTGCTACCAAAACCTCAAGCCATGAGATTTCTCATCATTATCACTTATACAGTGGGATGGAGGAAGGATGGGAAAAATAATGCAATTAATGAAAGGGTCAAAAGGAGACATTGACATGGAGACCTATGTAAAGTTTGGGAAGGTAAACAGTTTGGAGAAGGGACAACCGAGCAGTCTAAGGACGGTCGAGAGCTTCCAGACTGGCGAGAGGGGATTTTGGAATAATGTCAACAGAAATCATAGCGCTCAAACATTGATGACACCCAGAAAAACCATTGTTGAAAAAGCAATCTTGCAGGTGAAGAGAGGTGGAGACATTTTCTGCAGCTCCATATAAATTAATTGGTAGCACTCACGTGGGTTTTGAATAAATTTTTAAATTTCATATAATAATTCATGAGGGTTCACTTGTCTACCAGTCGCTAGTCACATGTAAATATAAATGATTACAGTCAAACCCTTAATGGCATACAGAGAAATGAGTTTGAAAAACCCAAAATGCACTCAAACACCGTCGAACCCAACAAAATTCCACCGTTAAACAAGCAATCTTGCAGGTGAAGAGAGGTGGAGACGTTTTATGCAGCTCCATATAAGATAAAATGAAAAAATCTTTGAAGATTAAGTATCCTATTATACACCCAGTAAATTTCATGATGGTACTTGGTAAAAATTTTATCAATGTCCTGTTTAAATCACATTACATGTGATTACTTCATAGAATAATGTCAAAAAAAGGCATAGCAGTCAAAAAGTTGATGACGTAGATAGAATAATTCACGAGGGTTCATTTTTCTACCAGTCGGCAGTCACATGTAAAAAAAAATGATTACATTCAAACCCTTCATGCCATACACATAAATGATTTTAAAAGATGCCAAAATGCACTCAAACACTGTCCAACCCAATAAAATTCCACTGTTAAACAAGCAATCTTGTAGGTAAAGAGAGGTGGAGACGTTACCTGCAGCCAAAGGTCGTCACCGTGGTCACTGAGCAAAATTCGGTGGCGGGAGAGAGGAACCGTGGTCGCGGCGGGGAACATTCTAGAAAGAAACTACGGGAGATGAAAACTTTAGGGCTTAAAGCTGCCCAGCAACCCGCGATTAAGTTAACACGTACGCGTGGTTTGATGAAGGCTTAAGGGGTACATGGTTAACTCATATGCATGGTTTGCTGAAGGAATATGGGGCACGTGGAGAACATTTTAATGTGATGAGGTTGATGGTAAAGGGGTCACCTCCTAACGAACCCACGTGATATTTTGAAGGGGCCCCCATACAAACGTGACTTGAAATAGGTGAAATGATAATTGGTAATAGGCAATTTTTTATTTTATTTTTGGATTTTTAATGAACGGGTATAGGTGAAATAGTGAAGATGTAGGGGACAGTGGTAAAAAAAACACCCTTTTTGAGCACCTTTCGCTTTATGGGTTCTACAAGGCGTGTTTTAAATACCCAGAAGCCAAATTTTTCTTTTCAAGGTCCTAACTCGCTTACGAAGAAGCCCAAAAATAAAATTGAAATTGGACCTATTTTGCACTCTGCACGAATGCGCGAAGTTAGCCCTGACAGCTACTGGTACGTTTCCCCTAACATATTTTGAAACAACTTTAGTTGAATACAATAAAATTATAGTTTTATAATTGACTTATCACATCATGTTTGGTTACATATTTATTTATTTTTGTTATAAACTAATTTCTTCATTTATGAGCATGTGACTTTATAAATTATCATAATGGTTTAATATAGATATGTGGAAATTAAAATTCCTAATAAGTATTTCTCATCACTAATGTTGTAGTTGAAAAGTAAGAATTGCCCAATCCTCGTCAAGAATTTCATAGATGAATACATACCCTTTTAAACTTTTGTTTGACCCAAGATATTATTTTTTCATGTGATTAAAAATTCAAGCAAGAAAATAAATAATTTTCCTAGTACCCTTGGGATTTCCCTTCAATTTCTAGGTTTTTAGTATATGCCTCTCTTCCACTACTATTGTGGTATTCTATGCTTAATTTTCAAAGGGTTATTACTATATTTGATGCTTACAAAAATTTTGAACTCATTAAATGGATATGTAATAGAGGATTATTTTCCCAATCATTCTTACACTATCTCTGACGCAACCATAGTAGGAGGGTCCTCAAAGAGAACTATTTGGACTATGTAGCAAGAGTAACACAACAAAAGAAACACAAAACATGAAGGCAAATGCAGATGCAAATATGTTCATTAACAAAATTATCAATTACATTTGGCTGGAAACATCTGAGTTTACAGATTCGGCTCACGGGCCTGATATAAAATGTTCAATATTACAACATTCCAATATGCTCCTATATGCGAGTTGAACTCTTACAATTCGGATCAATCTTAATCTACTCAATCAACTACTAACTCCACTTCCCTATTCTAGTGATCGATTACAAGCTTTATACTATATCCATGATTCTAGAAACATTCGCATCGGCCAAAGATCATTACATTAACCAAGGAAAGGAAATGTAACGTGCGCATGAATAGGTTGGCCTCAAATTTGAATTACTCTATCAACAGGTGCATAGAATGAAGTGTGGACCTATAAGGAAGGTCAAGGACAATCCATGAAACATTTAGAATCACACTGTTGAGATCCGCAAGTCACGGGGACGATCCATGAACGATCAAATTAACTAATTGGCTTGAAAACTATTCCAATGTCAGTTCAAGAAACTGCCATGAAATTCTGAAAGTAATAACTTGTCGAAGAAAGATCCAACCACGCCCAAATCTTGGAATAAGGAAAATGAACATGCCCATGATGTACACAAAGATCCATAGGATCTAGTGAGCAAAGGTGATGAGTCCACCAACATGAAATGAGCAAGAACAAAATAAGAACAAAACTAAAAGAAAATATTTTTGGTTGATGCAAGATTGACAAGAACCAAGGATTCTCTTGCATCAGACATTCGAGGTTAATGAAAAGTGAGTCCCTCACTTTGTTGGGGCTAAAGGAAAACCAATTCAGTCTACCTCATCCTGAGAAATCCAAGAAGAATCCTCAACTGGTCTGTCTTTCCATTTCACAAGATATTCTCTATACTATCTTCCATGAGTCTTCCTCCCATCTCTAACATCCAAAATCTATTCAATCTCATCTAACGGTTGCTTAGGAAACTGGTTTTCTAACCTTACTTCATTGTCTTCCCTGAATTTTGCCTCATGGTACCAATGTAGGTTTGCAATGTTGAATATAGGTGATATAACCATGCCATCTAGTAACTCTACCTCATATGCATTTCCTGAATCAAATTTCCTCAAAATCCTATAGGGTCCAAACTTCCTCATATTTAGCTTACTGTATACTCCAACTGGAAATATCTCCCTTATCAAATACACCATCACCTCATCTCCAACTTTGAACTCCTTATGTCTTCTCTTCTCATCTGCTCTCTCCTTATACTTCTTGTTCATATCTTCCAACTGTTGTTTCACTTGAGAATGCACTTTCTTCATATGTTCCACAAATTCCTCTGCTTTTGCACTCCATTTACCTTCCATACTAATATCTCTCAATTTTGACATACCTCTAGGATGAGCTCCAGTAACAATCTCAAAAGGTGTATTTCCTATACTTCTATTTACTAAATTATTGTAAGCAAATTCTGCTTGTGCAAGGAGTAAATCCCAACTTCCAGTTTTCTCTCCAACCAGACATCTCAGCAAATTCCCTAAACTCCTATTCACTACCTCTATCTGTCCATCTGTCTATGGGTGAAATGTAGAAATAAACTTCAAATATTTCTTCATCTTCTTCCAAAGTGTTCTCCATAAGTAACCAACAAATTTTGTATCCTTGTCTAAAACTATACTCCTAGGTAATCCATGCAATCTGACCACTTCTCTGAAAAACAAGTTTGCTACATGTATTGCATTTGTTGTCTTCTTACAAGGTATCAAATGTGTCATTTTATAAAATCGATCAACCACCACAAATATTGAATCATTACCTCTTCGTGTCTTTGGAAAACCAAGTATGAAATCCATGTTGATATCCTCCTAAGGTCTCTCTCAAACTATCAAAGGCATATACAACCCAACATTCTGACTACTCCCTTTTTCAATTTGAAAACTCTACAACTCTGCACAAATTTCCTAACATCCTTATGAATCTGTAGCCAAAAGTAATTCTCACTCACCAATGATATTCTCTTGTCAATTCTAAAGTGTCCTGACATTCCTCCACTGTGCTTCTCATTCACCAAGTTATCCCTCATTGAACTCTATGGTATACACAAATGATTTCCTCTAAACAACATATCCTCTTGAACAAAATAATCCAACCACTGACTTCTATCCTCTGAAACTGGTTCTTTGCAAGCTCTCCAAGGTTATGCAAAATTTGGGTCTTCCTCATACAAGTTCTTCAATTCATCAAAGCCTAATACTTCCACTCTCATCTCTATCAGTAAATTCCTTCACCTACTCAAAGAATCAACAACTCTATTTTACTTTCCACTCCTCTGCTTCAAAACAAAAGTATAACTCTGTAAGAACTCCACCCATCTCATGTGTCTTTGATTCAATTTACCTTGACTGTTCAAATATTGCAATGCTTGATGATCTGTAAATAACACAAACTCATTAGGAAACAAATAATGTGTCCACTTCTTCAAGGCTTGGACTATGGCATAAAATTCTTGATCGTACACTAAATATCTTCTCCTAGCATCATTCAATTTCTCACTAAAGTAAGCTATCGGTATCCCTTCTTGACTCAATAATGCTCCAATTGCACTTCCACTAGCATCAAAGTCTGCTTGAAATACCTTATTGAAATCTAGTAAATCCAACACAGGCTGCTTAGTCACCTTCTACTCCAACAACTCAAAACTTCGGTCTTCTCTAGACGTCCATCTAAAATCCTTCCTATCTCCTCTCATTGTTTCTGTGATATGGCTGTAAATAGAACTAAAATTCCTAATAAACTTTAGTTAGAAACTTTCCAATCCATGAAATGATCTCACTTCTCCAATGTTATTTGGTGTAGGACACTTAATGATTGCTCTTACCTTCTCAGGATCCATTTTCAATCCATCCACAGATATCACAAATCCTAGATATACTAATTCTTCCCTCATGAAACTACACTTCTTAATGTTTATCAACAATTGCTCTTCTCTCAACCTCTGCAAAACTTGTATGATATGCAAAAAATATTCTTCTCTATTCTTACCAAAAATCAAGATGTCATCCAAGTAAAAAATCACAAACTTACCCAATAATTTCTTCAATACCTCATTCATCAACCTCATGAAAGTACTCGATGCATTTTTCAATCCAAAAGGCATCACCAACCACTCGTACAATCCTTCATTTGTCTTGAATGTTGTTTTCCACTCATCACCTTCTCTGATTTTGATCTAATGATATCCACTCTTCAAATCTATCTTTTTAAAGTACTTAGCTCCACTCAAGCAATCCATAATGTCATCCATCCGAGGAAAAGGAAATCTATACTTTAGCATGATCTTGTTTATGGCTCTAGAATCTATACACATCTTCCATTCTCTATCCTTCTTAGGTGCAAGCACAATAAGTACTACACATGGACTTAAGCTTTCTCTGATCAAACCCTTTCTCAACAATTCTTGCACTTGTCTATTCAACTCTTCATTCTCTGTTGGTGTCATTTGGTGTGCTTCTTTGTTAGGAAAACTAGCTCCAGGAATAGATCCATGCAATGACTAATACTCCTCATAGGTGGTAATCCATTTGGTACATTATCTGAAATGATCTCCTCGTACTATGTCAGCAATTCCTTTATCTCTTCTGGTTGTTCTTCTTCATGCTCCAAATCTTTAGTCTTCTTAGGCACTAAGGCATAGGATATTTTCTCATGTCTCAACCCATCCAGGAATCTCCTTCCATCAACCAAACAAACTCTAGTACTCGTACAAACCTCAATTATAGGGACATCTTCCAAAGGCAACAAAATTTGCTTCATCGCATTAGCAACAATAGTATATATATTATTCTTTCCATCATGAATAGTCTGTCTATCATACTGCCAAGGCCTTCCCAACAAAACATGGCATACATCCATAGGCATAATATCACACAAATCATGATAATTTCCTATCTTCAATTTAACCAAACATTGTTCACTTACCAGTATCTTATGTTCATCCTAAATCCAAGCTATCTGATAGGGCTTCGGGTGTTTCAACCTTTCTAATTCCAATTTAGTCACCATTTCTTTAGAAGCTAGGTTCTCAGAACTTCCACTGTCAACAATAACTTTGCAACATTTACCAGCTACCTTGCATCTAGTCTGAAACAAATTCTTTCTTTGCAATGGTTCCTTTTCTACCTCACTTTGTAACAATACCCTTCTATTCACCAAAACTTCTCCATCTTCCATTTTATTAGATAATCCGACATGATCTTCCTCAGCAAAGGTTGTTCTCCTATTGTTCTTTTTCTTTTTTCTTGTTTCCCCCTGATTACATTCAAATGCTCTATGTCCTTCTCCACTACACTTAAAGCAAGTTCCTTTGAATACTCTTTTCTCCTTATCATCCATTCTATAACCTTCATTCTAGTAACCACCATATCCTCCTCTTCTGTAAGAGTTTCCATCACTTTTATGATACGAATTATCATTCTTACTGACCTCCTTATCCTTATTCTGATCTGCAAAAGAGCCTCTTCCTCCTCCAATAAAATTTCTTCCTCTCTGATATCTTCCACCTCTTTCTCTTTGTCTTTGCTCATGTCTTTTATTCAATTTCTCTTCTGCCTTTAGGGTACACTGATATGCCTCTTCCACACTCTACAACTTAATCAAACTGATCTCATCCTATATAGATGACCTCAAAGAATTCACATACCTAGCTACTTGCTCAATATCATCCTTTGAAAGTCCATATCTAATATTCAACTTATAGAAATCCTTAGTATACTCTATCACACTTGAATCTTTTTGCTTTAGATTTTACAACTTTTGGAACAAACTAATTTGATAGTCTGCAGGCATGAACTTTATCTTCTACTTATTCACCATCTGATCCATGATTTTATCTTCTCTTTTCCTCTTCTTTTCCTATTTGTTTGAAAATGTTCCCACCAAAGGGATGCATGTCCTCTCAGCTTTGTACAAGAAAATTTCACCTTCTTATCTTTATTGGTACCCTCAAATTCAAAATATTTTTCCATATCTGCAATCCAATCGAGAAATTCTTTTGAATCCAGCTTACCATTATAATCTGGTGGATTGAAATGTGGTTTTGTATTTTCTTTGGTTAGGGTTCTTATGAACCTCTCTTCTCCCTGATCAAGACCAGGTTGTTCTTCTCTTCCTCTTTCCTCTTGTACTTCTACCTCTTCATCACTCACATCATCAACTGGTCAACCTCTTCTCTAGGCCATTTCAATTGCATCTAATTTGGAATCAATTTTTCTCAACATCTCCATTAAAGCGGGTTTTCATTTCCATGCGCTCCATTTCCTCTACCATTTCTTCTTCTTGCCATCTTTACAAAAGTCCTTTGTAGCTATAGGTCAAATCCTCAATTCACCACCCTACAACAAATCTTCAATAGGACTTTGCAAACTCTGACAATCTCGCAAGGAACGAACCTCACTCTAATACCAATCTGATGCAACTTACGGTAGGAGGGTCCTCAAAGAGAACTATCTGGACCATGCAGCAAGAGTAACACAATGAAAGCATCACAGACTATGGAGGCAAATGGAGATGCAAATATGTTCATTAATAGAAATATCAGTTAAATTTGGCTGATATTCAACTCACGGGTCTGATATAACATGTTCAATCTTACAACATTCCAATATACTCCTATATGTGAGTTGAACTCTTACAATTCAGATCAATCTTAATCTACTCAATCAACTACTAACTCCACTGCCCTATTCTAATGATTGATTAAAAGCTTTATACTATATCCTTGATTCTGGAAGCATTTGCGTCGGCCAAAGATCATTACATTAACCAAGGAAAGGAAATGTAACGTGTGCATGCATAGGTCAGCCACAAATTTGAATTACTCTATCAACAGGTGCATAGAATGAAGTGTGGACCTATAAGGAAGGTCGGGGACACTCCACGGAACACTTAGAATCACATCGTCAAGATCCGCAAGTCACGGGGATGATCCACAAATGATCAAATTAAATTAATCGATTGGCTTGAAAACTATTCTTGTGTCGGTTCAAGAAATTGCCATAAAATTATGGAAGTGATAACTTTCCGGAGAAAGATCCAACCACACCCAAATCTTGGAATAAGGAAAATGAACATGCCCACAATGCACACAAAGATCTGTGGGGTCTAGTGAGCAAAGGTGATGAATCCACGATTATGCACTGAGCAAGAACAAAATAAGAGCAAAACTAAAAGAAAATATTTTTGGTTGATGCAAGATTACCAAGAACCAAGGATACTCCTACATCAATCTCACAATGTGATACATTACTCTTTTTAATTTCTCATGGGTGACAATCCTTTATTTTTAAAATTACATGTAAAAAAATTGAAAGGTATCATATTATATAGATTCAAATATTATATCTCATAATTTAGAAGTGAATTTTATGCTTTAAGTCATTCTTATAAATGTGTTTTTCAGAGATTTTATTTATATTAAAGCTATTAACACACCTTTTGAGAGCCTTCTATAAATACAAAACACCATGAAGTATTGGTAAAAAAATTGCATATAGGATATAAATATTTCCATATGATTGCTTACACATGCTCATGATGGGAAAACTCTTTTAATTCCATAGATATATATGCTCATAAATGACAAATTAGACACTACTTTTATTGTTATTATTATTCATAAATGATTTTGACTATAGTTATGAAATAGAGAGACTTTGAAAGGTCCCACCCTTTTACAAAGAACAAGAAATAAATGCCAAAGACAACCAAACAATTTTAAAGAAAAAAATGGAAAAAAATTACAGACATTGAAATAAACAATAAAATAGCCATGCACCCCACATTGAGTGAAAATAAAACTCAAGGAAACCTACCCCATAAAAAATAGGTCCATCAATTCAAGGTGGATTGGAGTCAAAATTCTATAGGGAAATCTTTATTTTTTCCAACCCAATATTTAGACTTGAATAAACCAAATCCCTTACTGGTAGGATTCACATTCTTAAGAGTTGATCCCAAATTGAAGAAATAATGAATAGATTATTTTTTAGATGAATTTGGGACACTTTTATGTCTTCCTTGTTAGAGGACACTAGGGGGTGAATGTTGAGGAACTAGAGAAGGGATATATAAGTCCTTCCTCACCACTTATTTCTCCTTACACTTGACCATCAAAGGATGAGACACAAGATCAAGATTAAGAAAATATTAAGAGCCTTTGAATTAGACTTGTCCACGAAAGGACTTACCAACTCACCATTATCCTACATTGGTATCTCAACCATGTCCTAAAGAGGAGAAGGATATAGTCAATCCTTAATTTTCCTATGATTAAGCCTTCTTTTCATGAACCCACACTTGGTTGTAGCATGGGTTGACCTATGACAATTGTGACACACCACCATATGTTAATTTTTTTATTATATTAAATCTAATGATATTTCATTATTTATTTATGTGTTTGTAGGTGATCCAATCATCACATCTATTTCCATAGCTTTCTTAGTTAAGTGTTCTCACCATTAGGGGAAATACTAGGTAATTTTTACTATCCTTAGCCATTTATGTTTACATGATCATATCTTATGATTAATACTAGGCTTATACTTTATGATCTTATTCTCATGCATGTTGAGATTAACTAGGCTCTAATATACAATATTTATGGCTCTTTTCATTGCTTTGTGATTCTCACTTGGAGTAACATTTGATTCATATTTCTACTTGTCATTACTTATGATTTCATTAGTGTTGGGGAAATGTGTCTCAACCTTGCATTTATATATGGTTTATTGTTGATATATATATATATATATATATATATTCTAGTTACATCGATAGGTGTATACAATGGTAGCATGGGGTGGTTGTTGGCCTCCTCTAATGGCGCAATAACTAAGCCCTTAAAGTTGTAACTTAGAGATTAGATATCTATACTAAGTATTTATCTTGCTCATCATGAAGGTTTATTTCATTATCAACCTAGGGACGTGAACTTGAAATGGTTCAGCATTTTTTGTGCACTAGGACTTGACTATAGTCATCCCTATCCTATAACTAGAATGGAAATAGTATTGAAATTAAAATGCTTGAAAGCAATTAGCATAAGTACTAAGCATGAATCAACAACTAAACTGAAATAAAATAAATGACAAACATAAATCTCAGCAAACAAATAGGAGGTTACTCTTTTTGCCTTGGCTGCAGGAACCGACACAAAACAAAGTTCCAATGGTTGTAAGAACAAAAAACTGTTAAGACTATAACTAATTACTGAACATAAAAGTAACTACTAAATTGAATGGATGTAATTCTCACGAAGTGGGTCCCCTTGAATGAGTCTTCCCTAAGCTAACTCAGATGCAGCAAATCAAAGTATCATTTTATTCATTGAAAACATTGGTACATCATAATAGCAACATGACTATAATCCTTAAAACTAAAAATGCAAGTACAATATCAGAACATCCAACCTTGTGAAGAGGGACATCTAATCATTATTTATAGAAGGAAAAATTCTAACTAACTGGGTAGTCGACTCCAACATAATAGGAGGACGTCATTTATTGAAAGCATAAAAAAGAGGAAGGAATTTATGCATGCATAAAACTTTATTCAAACCAGTCTTGCTCAATGAGGATCCAACATTGCAACACCTCCTAAATCTACTCAACTAATAGACATGGTCATTTAAAATTAAGTTACAACTTCCACACGAGCAGGGAGTTTCCCTCCATTACAAGTTTTCCCTCCATTGACCTATTTAATGACCATCTTTTGACTTCTTTAACAATCATCCAGTTGGCATGAACTTTTTCCACCTTGTAAGATTCATTTATATTAGCATCTTAATGTGAACCTGCATAATGACATTAGCGTGCACAAAACAATTGTATATCCATAATCACCTTAGAATAACATTCATTCAATCACATGCAAAATTAATATAGATATATCACATAGCATCATCAAAAGTTACAGGGATAAGTTCATACCCAAATTTCATAAATTTAGGGAAATAACATGGAGAGTGTCAATAACTAGGTACTAAAGTCCCATAGTAACAACAACAAATATATGATAAACCTTATAAAAAATGAGTCATTATTTGGACTCATCATCTCCCCCCAACCTAATGATTTGCTGGTCCTCCTGCAGAGTGAACTCAATTCCTTTGTCTTATCAAAGCCCTAAAATCACCAATTGTTTTCTGCCCTTGATCAATCTCTGCAATATCTGAATTTGGATCCCAATAGAACCCTTGCTTTCTTTCCAGTTGTCCCCACCTTGGCCTCTCTGTATCTATATCATACTAATAGGTTTTGTAGTTTGGTACTAGCCATGGCAGAATAGGTGGCTAAAATATCAGCGAGAGTGAATAGTGCTACTTCATCCTCCCAAGATGTATATACCTGATGCTTTGTTTGCAAGTTGCATAATAATTTTGCAGGGAATGGGGTTCATCCTATTTTAATTGATCTGGAAAATCATTCCATCTCTGTGATATATACCCCATTACTATCTTTCTTTTAGTAGCAACTACCTACTCATATTCTAGGTATGCTTCCTCCCTGGTATGCATGATCCTTTTTTTGTATTCTAGATTGTAAAGAAGTTTGTGCCATGTGTAGTAAATATCTGCAGGATTGCTTGATTCAGCTCTTAGAGATAAGGGGGTATGGAGTTCTCTTTCTTTGTATATTTTGAATTCTTGCCCCCAACTAGTTTCATTTTGAATCCATGACATTAATGCCCTCAAGTGAATATCCCCAATGTATAACAATGGATTCCACTCATGGTCATTAGGAACAACATAATTCTGCAAATACAATTCACACAGAAAATTTTTTAACTTCAAGAGGAGAGGATTGGTAAGCTTGGAAAAAAATATTGTGGGGTTTCAATGGAAGGGCTTAGACCTGAAGTGGCCCTTGACAACTTAAAAGAAAGATGAGGCTCCTTTAAAAGCAATGCATATACCCGTGGGGGAGTTCTACATACCATAATTTGTGGGACTAGAGCCACCATATTGTCTACCTTATTGTTTAATGCAGTAACCTATGCATTCTTCTCCTCAAATCTACATTTTTCTTATTGATTTCTTCCTACAGCTTGAGTTTTTCTTTATTCCATTCTTCCTCTTTCTTTTTCATTTCTTTCCATAAATCTAGGGCTGCTGATGCCCATGAAAAAGCATTTGGTTTGTGCTTTCCTACTAGGATATTTCCTTGCACTAGTTCTTGATGTTCCATTTGCTCTATTTGCATTGGTTCCTAGTTTTCAACTTGCTCTACAATAGTAGCAAGTTTTTCCAACCCTATGTTTGCATGCTCCTTAGGAACTTCTTCCACTTCTATATTTACTTGATCCTTATGAGCTTTTGCCTCCTTCCTAGGATTCCCTCTAAATCTATGGCTCCCTTTTGGAGGTACATCAGTAGTAGACTTGATTAGTTTTGATTACTTTGGAGGGCTTTTATTTTTCCCAGTAGTTGCAGGATGATCAATGTCTTTAGTTTTCCACTTCCTAGGGCTAGGTTTTACCTTTCCTGGTTTTTGCTTCTTAGCCCTCCCTTTGCTAATTTCTACTTTTCTCATTTTTGCTTCTTCCTTTTGAATGGAAGCCCTAGTATGAACTATGGTTTTAGGGAGAACATTGACATTAGGGTCTTCATATGTATGCTCTGATTCAGAGGAACCAATTTCTACTACAAGTTCTGTTGCAGGAGGATTTATGCTAGGGTTTTCCCCAAAATTTGAAGCTCTAGGAGTGATTTTAATAACCCCCTCATCCCCACTAAACCTATGATTTAGGGGTTGGCCTCTAGTACCCACATTTTCTAATTTGAATTTATCAATGTTCAAAAATTCATCCCATAACATACTGGACACTTCTTGCAAATATTTTTCTACTAGAAATTTAATCAAATAGTGACGGGAAACAAAGTTTTCCCTACCTTTCTGTGTCTTAGCAGCCATGATTGCAAGAATATTTTTGGCACATTCATCCTCTTTCCATGTCTCATGTCATTTAGAATCTTGAAATGTACATAATGAAGATAGGATTGGTGACCCTCACAGGTAATGTATTTAACAATGTAGACAACAACTTCTTTCCATTTGTGTGGCAAAGAAGTTCAAAGTGTTCCTTTTTTGTCTATAACAAGTGGCGGATCACTTAGTTCAGTGATTTTTGCTCTAGCTCATCTAGCATCCCTAGAAGTAGGGTAGGGTTCTCCTTTAGTAGGAAAACCTGACGCTTCAACAATCCTTTCTTTGGTGGCTATAACTTCTAACCATTTCACCATTTCCTTACCATCAGAAAATGTTTGTGAAAATTCTAAGACAATGTCATTACTAGAACTATTTAGCTTCATAAAGTAATCTAACCATCCACAATTTCTGAATTCGGTCAGAGAGAGTCCATCCTGTCAAATTACCTAGTGAATTTTTGTCTCATTTATTATTAACTGACCTCCCATTGCTTCTACTCACACTCTGGAAAATACCTCTGCAAGGACTTCTTTCCTACAATCCTTCTTTTGAAAAAAAAGATTTATCTTCTGCTTCCTGTAACTCTTCACCAGTACTAATGGTGATGATGTATGACTTCTCAATTTACCTTTTTAGTGGCATTATGATTATGAATAAGGTAGTAAAGAAGAAATAAAGGAGGGATATCATCAAATAAAATGGTGGTGGTTTAGTGTCATATCATGCATGCAGAACGTCACTTCAATTATATCATTTCAAATTTGTTTCCATGTTGGCGCATGAAATATGATTAATGACACGTGGGTTCACACTCCCCCCCAACCTAAATAAAAGCATGTGTTCGCAAAGCTTGGGATGGAATTATGATGCAATAGGGCATATGACAAGAGTGCTATGTGAAATATCAATATTAAAGTATAGTAATTAAACAAATGCATTTAAGGTAATTAAGATACATTAAGTAATTATGCACATACCTAAAAAGTTGGAGTGTCTCTTGCAAAGAATGTGGAAGGAAGTACCGGTCACCAAAAAAGTATAGTTGAGCTATTAAATGAAGTGATGATGGAGTGAAGTGGTTGTGGAACGATGGTGAAGTGGTGGTGGAGTGATGGAAGAGAGAGAAATAAGAGATGAAGATGAATGGGGGGTAGGTTTATTGATGGAGAAGTTAATTCCCATAAAAGTGGAAATCTTTATTATGGTTGCATGTGTACATTTTACTAGTTAGAAGGATGGACACTAGGTCTGCTTCCTTCAGCTACAAGAACTTCAGAGTTCTCTGGTTTATGGTATAACTTGAGACGATGACCATTGACCAGGAGCTTGAATCTAACAAGATCAATTGTTGTAAGTTGAACAACACCATTGGGGAAGACCTATGCAATCTCATATGGTTCCAACCACCTGGTTTGAAGTTTTCCTACATTGTCTTTATACCTAAAATCATAAAGAAGTGCCTAGTCACCTAGTTGGAACTTCTTTTCTTTGATGTATTTATCATGTCATCTAACTCTTTGGTTTTGCACCATCTCAACATGGTGGAGATCTTATTTCATCATCTCATCTAAGGCATTTAGTTGCATAACCTTGTCCTTTTGTGCCTCAGATATATCTATTCCAAGGTCTAGTGTTGTTCTAAGAGTTTTGTGCTCAAACTCTATAGGTGATCATTGCTAGCTTTCCATATAATAGTTCAAAAGGAGTAAAACCAGTAGTGGTTTTCCAAGTGGTTCTATAGTTCTAGACAGCTTCTGGCAACCTATTTTCCTAATATTTTTTGTGGATTGCTACTTTTTTGGTCAGAATAGATTTTATTGCCCTATTTGTTACCTCAGACTGGCCATTGGCTTGAGGGTGATAGGGTGTGGATTTTCTATGCCTGACTTTATACTCATTCACCAATGTTGTGACAAGAGTGGATGTGAACTGAGCCCCTTGATCTGTGACTATCTCTCTAGTAACTCCATAGGATGTGAGGAATTTTGCAACTTTATTGTCCCTAGCATGTTTCATGGCTTTGGCCTAAATCCACTTAGGCACATAGTAGTACAAACCAAGACGTAAGATTTTCCATTTGATGGTGGATCAATTGGTCCTACAAAATCAAGTCTCCATTTATAAAATGGTGTGATAAATACTTGAGGTTATAGAGGCATTTCATCTTATTTAGTTGGTCAGCCCATACTTTGACATCTATCACACTTTCTAGTGTACTTTCTTGCATCCTTATGAAGTGTAGGCCAGTAATACCCTGTATTGAGAATCTTCATGGTTGTTCTCTTAGCTGCAAAGTGCCCCCCATAGGGTTCATTATGGCATGCATGTAATATATCATAGGTTTTATCCTCCCTTACACATATTCTCATCACATCATCTGGTCTAGTATAGAATAAACAACCTGTAATCCATGAGAATGGAAATTTTTTCTCAATAAGAACCCTTCGCTCTTTTCGAGAGAAATGAGGGGGAACCCTCCCTGTAACCAAATAATTGGCTATATTTGCATACCAAGGTGTATGCACATTGATGGAGAAAAAATGTTCATCAGGTTAGGATTCATCAATGGCTTGAGTGTCCTCTGATGTAGTCAATCTAGAGAGAAAATTCGCCACAACATTTGTCTTGCTCGGCTTGTCTATAATAGTGAGATCAAATTCCTGCATTAACAACAACCACCTTGTTAACCTCCCTGAAATCAATGGCTTGTTCATGAGGTATCTTATGGTTGCATGGTCTGTATGGACAAAGGTTTGATATCCTATGATATAATTTTTGAACTTGTTGAGAGAATAAATGACTGCCAACATCTCCTTCTTTGTCACTATGTAGTTAAACTCAGCTCCTTGTAGGTTCTTGCTGAAAAAGTAGATTGCATTCTCTATTGCTCCTTCATTTTTTCCCAAGATAGCCCCTATAGCCTAATAAGATGCATCTATGTGAATATGTAAAGGGAGTCCCCAATCAGGGCCTTTGAGCATAGGAGCATGGGTTAATGTTTTTTTTAAATCAGAGAATGCTTTACTAAAATATTTTATGATGCACCTATAGTATCATGCATGTCCCAAGAAACTCCTAACATCTTTTTGCTTGACAGGAATAGAAAGATTGGTAATTAACTCAATTTTGGCTCAGTCCACTTGAATTCCTTTATGAGATATAATGGCCAAGGACTACTCCTTCATGCATCATCATAAAACATTTCTCACTATTCAAGGACAAATTATGGTCCTCACATCTTTGTTATACATTTCTTAGGTTTTCTAGTGCTTCTGCAAAATCAGTGTTATAAGTAGTAAAATCATCCATGTAGATCTCCATACAATCATGTGAAATATCTAAGAATATACTAATAATTGATCTTTGAAAGGTTGCAAGTGCATTACATAAACAAAATGGAAGTATTGAATAGGCGTAAGTCTCCCAAGGACAAGTGAAAGGTTTCTTTTGTTTATCTTCAAGTGCAATATGTATCTGATTATAACCACTAAATCTATCTAGGAAGGAAAAAGATTTCTTACTTGCAAGTGAATCCAATACTTGGAATATAAAAGGAAGGGGAAAGTGATCCTTTTTGGTGGAAGAGATTAGTTCTCTATAGTCAACACAAAATCTCCATTTACCTCCATTTTTAGGCACAATTACCAAAGGGGAAACCCATTGGCTATTTGAGATAGGGTAGATAAATCTTGCATCCAATAACTTATGTAGTTCCCCTTTCACAATCTCCCTCAATGTAGGGTTGATTCTCCTTTGTGGTTGCCTTACTAGTGTGCAGTCATCTCTAATGTAGATCCTATGAGTACAAAGTTTGGTATCTAGTCCTTTCATGTCATGGTAATCCAATGCAAATGCATGTTGATGTAGCTTCAATAGGTTTTTCAAGGACAATTGTTGCTCTTGACTAAGCTTGTTATTAATATTCAAATGTTTCCACTCTAAAAATTTTACTTGTGTGGTCAACTAAAGCATGGTTGTTTCACTGATGCTTGGCATTTTTATTTCATGTGGTAATAATGTATGAAGCATATCTATCACTACAGGAAATCCAGGTGCAGGGGGAGCAGGCGGAAGTGTTTGCAATGAACATGCAAAACTAGATTCATGAGTGGGTGATTCTTCATGCACTTCACAATGGTTCTAAATTATATGGGATAATATGTCATCTTCTTCTTGAACCTACATAAAAGGACTTTTTCCTATCATCATGAGTTGTGCCACTAAATTGATCTCCTCGTCCTCTTCTTCAACATGTGGCCATATGGGGTTGTCAATATCATGGGATGGTTGAGCAGGAGGATAAAGGACAAGATTTTTAGTGCTTCTCCCATTAGAAATAGTCATGTCCCCTAATCGAAATCTAATGTAAGCATCTATTGTAGCTAACCATGATCTTCCCAGAATAATAGGATACCCTCCTAATGTATCTTTAGGGGAAAGGATCATGAAATTTGTTGGATATTCCCAAGAGTCTAGAGTAACAACAAGGTCTTCTACTATACCATCTAGTTTGATAGTGGAATTGTCAGCAAGTTGTAGGACAATAGGAGTGGGTCTCATATTTGCAACATTCAGTTGTTGCAGGATATCCTTAGTCATCACATTGATAGTTTCTCCCAAGTCTATTAGAGAATTCTTTATTTGGATTCCATTTATGATGACTCCAACTACATGACTACTTGAGTAGGTATATTTAGGAAAAATGACTTTCCCAAGCATGATATTTTCCAACTGCCCCACCATATGAACGCTAGTGGGGTCTTTCTTTTTCCTCAGAATTTTGAGATATGTTTCCTTAATTTCCTTACTATAAATGGGAACATCTTTTATGGCTTGGAACAAGGGTATATTGACACATATGGGTTTCAACTAATCTAGAATATCAAAGGTTGTTTCTTCCTTGTCTTCCTTTTGTTTACAACTCCTAACCTTTGAGGGAATGGTGAGTCTTGATCATTCTGCTAAACTAGTTTAGGATTCTTGGGCACACTTGGCTGAACAGGGATATTAGATAAATTTTAATGATCCTCTTCTTCCATAGGAAGCTTTGTGATAATAGGAGTGGACGGAGATGGAAAAGTTGTCCCTGAACGCAGATGAATATCACTCACACTCACAGCATATGCAGGAAATTTATTGAGGTCTGTAGAGTAGATTGGTTGTTGTTGTGGTTTGTTATTTGGGTTAGGTGTGGGTTGAGTTGGTAACCGACTAGGTCTAGGTGAGCTATAATTTGAGTTAGGAGGATGAGGGATTATGGTAGGCCGTTGAGGCTGTGGAGGTGGATGCATGTAACTAGTTTCCTAGTTTGGCCATTGTTGTCCTTCCCTCCATTGGGATGTATGTTTCCAATTTCTTGGAGGTTGTTGCCACTGAGGTGGAGAGTTTTGGTAATTGGGCCAAGTATTTGGAGGGTTGTTCCAAGGCTGAGGTGGATAGCCTCCAAATTTTGATGGGTATGGGGGATTCCATTAATTACCAGATGCATAAGAAGTCAAATAGGGTCCACTAAAAGATCATGGATATGGTGGCATACCTTGTCTTGGAGTCCATGGTATTCTTTGTGCAATGTAGAAAAATTGATCATCATCAACCTAAATTGGCCTAAATTCTGGTGGAATTTGCTTGTTCTCAATGTTGGTGACCATTTTGCATCTACAATCCTTCTTTTTCTTGCAATGGGGACAATATTTTGCCAGCATTGCTTCTGCCTCCTCATGTTTCTTCTTTGCTTGAAGTGTATCTATATAAGTGACCATATTGTTTATGATATCCTGCTTGAAATCTGCCAGCAAATGAGTGATTTCCATCCTTGAAACTCCATTAGTGGAGGATTTACCCATAGAATATTGGTAAGCTCTTCCTTTCTTTAGAGTTTCCCTAGAGTAATTCTGACATATCTTCTTAATATCATCCTAGGGAACTTAAATGATATCTCCTACTCCTATCAGGTCTAGAGCATCAATGCAATTTTCATTGATCCCTCTATAGAATGGCAACTTTTGAAACTCTTCATTGAGTGCATGATGTGGATATTTCTGTAGGAAAAATAGGAACCTTGAAATATAATCCTCCAAACTTTCATCTTCCTTCTGCTACATCCTAAATATACTATCTCCTCTCATATCATTGCCTCTATAGTATTCTTTATAATTCTCAAGAAACTTTGTTTTCATATCATCCCAAGTCTCTACAGTATTCCTACCTAAGCCCATAATCCATCTTAATACAACTTCTTTCAAGGTAGTAGGAAACAATTTAAGCCTATAAGCATCAATAGTGTAATCATAGCTTCTACAGAGGATATCAAATTCAAACAAGAAAGTGTTAAGGTCCTCTGTTACAAGCCCATAGAATTTAGGAAGAACTGAAGTAGGGATGTTCTTGAGGTTATCAAATTCATTCTAGTGGGTGATAGGAAATGGAAAAGATGGTTGGTTAGGTCTATTTGGATTTTGACCAGCCATAATTGCTTGATGGAGTGCCAAATCAAATGGATTCTCAATTAGGTTTTGGGAAGCTTTCTCTTCAAAAAAAGTTTCAAAATTGATCAAATTGGGAAATGCATCAGCAAAAGGATTTTCCTCTTCTTCTTCATCTCTTGGCAGATTTTGAAACTCAACTAGCTAGTTATCAAGATTAGGGTCATTAGGAATGAATCTCCCATGAGAATCTCTTCTCCTACCCCTATGCATGTGGTATTAACTCAGTATCGGCCAACTCACACAAAGAATTGGTGAAATAATAGCAGATCATTACTTTTCTCAAATGAAGAGTATGCTAAGAACAAACTTCAGAGATACTAAAACAAGAAAAAAACTGGAAATGACTCCAAAGAACTTCCTAGTTTGACACCATCCCTAACAATGATTCCAAAATGTTGGCCTCTTCTAATGGTTCAATAACTAATCCCTTAAATTTGTAACTTAGAGATTAGATATCTACACTAAGTAGTTATCTTGCTCATCATGAAGGTTCATTTCATTGCCAACCTAGGGATGTGAACTTGAAATGGGTCAGAAGTGTTTGTGCACTAGGACTCAACTGTAGTCATCATTATCCTATAACTAGAAAGCAAACAGTATTGAAAGTAAAATGATTGAAAGTAATTAGCATAAGTATTGAGCATGAATCAACAACTAAACTGAACTAAAATGAATGACATAAACAAAAATCTCAACAAACAAACAGGAGGTTATTATGTCTACCTTGGCTGCAAGAACAGACACAAAACAGAGTTCCAATGGCTACAAGAACATAAAATTGCTAAGACTGTAACTAATTACTGAACATAAAAGTGACTACTAAAATGAACGAATGGAATTCTCACCAAGTGGGCCCCCTTGAATGAGTCTTCCCTAAGCTAACTTAGTTGTAGCAAATCAAAGTATCATTTTATTCATTGAAAATTGTTAGGATTTAGGTGTCATCAACCTTGTAAATCCTTTAATTTATTATTCTCCTAAAGTTTTTTGTACATTTACCCATAAGAGGTGAAACTGTTTGACCAACAATGGTGAAAGAGACAATTTAAATGTAGTGTTACCTTTACCATTTGTCCTTTTGGAAAAGGAAAAAATAGCTAGGTGTCCCACCTTGGAATTCTAAAATAAGGTTGTTGGCTCAAAATAGGGTGTTGTAAGAGCATCTATGACATGCATGACAGTTGTCATAAGATGTTATGACAGTATGACAGATTCCTATGACAAAATATGTTATTTTTGGACCCCAGGCGCCCAACAAGGTAATAGGGTGTTGTTGGATTTACAAGGAATGATAGAAGAAGTCTATTGCTGCATGTAATATTTGAGATTATCAGTAATATACTTGCCTCTCTTTCGGTGGTGGAGGTTTTTCCCTTCGGGGTTTCTCCACATAAATCTGTTGTTGCATGTGTTATGTTTTCTCTATCTCTCTCTCATTATTTCTTCACACTAAGGCTAAAGGTTAATCTACATATTTCATATTTGCATTCACTCATTTAAGTTCATATTGCAAGCTTTCTTCACCTTTATTATCAACATTTGGTATCATAGCTAACGGTTCTGTTAAGGAAGGGATGCTTTCCTTTTAAAGTGTTGAAGGTTTTTAGCTACAGTGGGAGCTTTTGTGTTGTGGGTTTTGCCGATTTGTGAAATATTGCATACCATGGCCTCCACCCCTCGTCTAGATATTGAGAAGTTCAATGCAACTGGTTAAGAGATGTGGAAGTTGAAAGTGGAGGATCTTCTTGAGGAGAGAGATCAGTGGTTACCAGTTTCAGTTGATAAGAATCCATCTACTTCAACCTTGTCAGATGAAGATTGGAATAAGTTAGACAAGAAGGCTTGAGGGACCATTCAGTTGTGTCTCATAGATTTTTTCCTCCTGAATGTCTCTTCAGAAGACACAACATACAAGCTTTGGAGGAAGATAAGTGAAATCTACCAAACTAAGATTTTTTCTAACAAGTTATATCTCAAAAGATGTTTATATTCACTAAAGTTGAAGGATGGTGAATCTATTGTTGAACATTTGAATGCTTTTAATTTGATTATAAGTCAAATTGCATCTATTGATGTTAAAATAGAAGATGAGGATAAATGCATTTTATTGATTTTCTCTTTGTTGGAATCTTGGGAAAATTTAATTATTGCTATAACAAGTGGTCGTGCAAAACCTAAGATGGATAATATTATTCCCATACTTCTTTAAGAGGAGATGAGGAGAAAGACCGTGCATAGTGGCTCCCAAGATGCCTTGCATGTGCGAGGTAGGCCCAAGGAGAAAGAGCCTAAAGGGGATAAGAAGAAGGATATGTCTAAAGGACGATCTAAGACCCCTGGAAAGAGCAGAGTGAAGTGTTGAAACTGTGGTAAACGGGGACATGTGAAGAAGGAATGTAGAAACAAGAAAAATAATGCAGATTCCTCCATGGAAAAGTCCTCTGATAACGGTGATTCTGATGCTTTGATTATTTCAGCTAACATAATTTGTAATGATTCTTGGCTTATTGATTTAAGTGCTTCCTTCCATATGACTCCTCATAAGGAGTGGTTTTCTACATACAAAGAATATGATGGAGGAGAGGTCTTTACGGGTGACAATAGCTCACAAAAGGTTATAGGTAAAGGAAAGGTAAAGTTTTTTTTTAGTGATGGGAGGGTTAAAATCCTTGATGATGTTTTACATATTCTAGGACTTACAAAAATTTTAATTTTGGTTTCCAAGTTGAATGATTCTGGGATGCATGTAACATTTGACAAGTCTGGTTGCAAGATGGTAAGGGGAAGTTTGGTGGTTGCTAAAGGATCTTGGATAGGGAATTTATTTACGCTACATGCCTCTACTTTTTGTAACTCCTTTTTTGTAACTAGCACTGAAAGTGCATGTATGTTGTGGCACCATAGATTGGGTCACATTGGTGAAAAAGGTCTTAGGACCATACTTGATAAGAAACTAGTAGATGGTATTTCTAATTATTTTGTTGGTAAAAATGATTTATGTGAGGATTGTGTGTTTGGTAAACAAAATAGGTCATCATTTCCTAAAGGAACTAATAAATCTAATGGATTGTTAGAACTAATTCATTCAGATGTGTGTGGTCCAGTGGATACAAATTCTTTGGGTAGATTTTGTTATTATGTTTCCTTCATTGATGATTACACAAGATATACTTGGATTTATTTTATGCATACAAAATCTGAAGTTTTCACCAAATTTAATGAATTTAAGGCATTGCTTGAAAAGCAAACAGATTATAAGATAAAAGTATTGCGATCTAATAATGGGGGTGAATATTGTTCTAAGGAATTTGATGAGTTTTGCAAACATGTAGGAATTGTTAGGAAAAAGACTACACCTTACACACCCCAACAAAATGGGGTAGCAGAAAGAATGAACTGTACATTAATGGAAAGAGCTAGGAGCATGTTAAGTAGTGCTAAGTTAGATAAATACTTTTGGGCAGAAGTTGTTGTTACTGCTTGTTATTTAATTAATAGATCTCCTTGTAAAGTTCTTGTTGATAAAACTCCTTATGAAATGTGGTTGGTAAAAACCCTTTAGTATCACATTTAAGGGTCTTTGTTTGTGAGGCTTTTGTTCATGTGCCTCAAGAGAAGCGGTCTAAATTGGATCCCAAATCTCAAAAATGCATCTTTGTAGGTTATGGTGAAAATGTTAAAGGTTATAAACTTTGGAATCCACTAACATGAAAGATGATATTTTCTAGAGATGTTATTTTCAGGGAATTTAGAGCTAACTCTAAAGATGTGCAACCAAAGGAAAAGTCAAAGATAGTGCATTTTGAAACTAAGCAAGAAGATGCACATGTGGAAGAATAGAGAGATGGACAAGAAGATAGAGAAGAAGAAGAGAGTTTTGAAGAATTTGTTGTAACAGAAGAAGTTGAAAAAAATGAGGATGAACATGAGGAAGAACCTCTTACTCCACCTTTAAGAAGGTGCACAAGAAAATAGAATCTAGTTGATAGGTATAGCCCACCTAATTTTCGTTGTAAATTTGCTTTGTTATGTATTGATGATGAACCTAGATCTTTCAGGGAGGCTCTCTCTCTTCAGAAGAATGTGAGTCTTGGTTACATGCCATGCATGATGAGATGATGTCTTTGAAAAACTATGACACCTAGGATCTTGTTAGTTTTCCCAAAGGAAGAAAGGCCATTAGTTGTAAGTGGATATATAAAAAGAAGTTTGGTGTAGATAGAAAGTTGGAATGGTACAAGGCCAGATTAGTGGCCAAGGGCTACTCCTAGAGAGAGGGAGTTAATTTTGGTGAAATATTCTCTCTTGTTGCTAAGTTAACTTCTATTAGATTCTTTTTATCCATTGTTGTTGCTTATGATTTAGAAATAGAACAAATGGATGTTAAAACTGGTTTCTTGCATGGGGATCTAGAGGAAGAAATTTATATGCAACAACCTGACGGTTTTGTTGTGAAAAGAAAAGAACACTTGGTTTGTAGGTTAAAACAGTCTCTATATGGTTTGAAACAATCACCTAGGATGTGGTACCAGAAGTTTGATGCATTTGCATTAAATATGGGTTTTGTTAGAAGTGAAGAGGATCACTATGTTTATTTTAAAGTTATTGATGATCAGATATTGATTATTGTCTTATATGTGGATGATATGTTGTTCATTGGTAATAATAAGGAAATGATTAGGGAACTTAAAACTCAACTTTCTGGCACATTTGATATGAAAGATTTAGGGGCTGCTAAATATATTCTTGGGATGGAAATCATTAGGGATCGAGTTCACAGAAAGCTTTGGTTAAGTCAGAGTAAGTATGTTAACACTATTTTGCAAAGGTTTAATATGTAGGATTGTAAACCAGTAAATATTCCATTTCCTGTTGGTACTAAGTTGAGTTTAGACATGTGTCCTAAATCGGATGATGATATTGATGAAATGTCTAGAGTTCCTTATTCTAGTGTTGTCGGTAGTTTAATTTATGCAATGGTTTTTACTAGACCAGATATAGCCCAAGTAGTGGGAGTTCTAAGCAATTTTATGTCTAACCTTGGTAAAGAACATTGGACTTTTGTTAAAAGGGTATTTAGATATTTGCAAGGCACTTCTGATTACTATTTGGTTTATCATGGTAGTAACAATGTTGATAAGTCATTGGGCATACATGGTTTTGTTGATGTAGATTGAGCAGGTGACTTGGACAGTCGAAGGTCCACTAGTGGCTATGTGTTTACTTTGTTTGGAGGAGTAGTGAGTTGGATGAGTAAAAGACAACATACAGTTGCCTTTTCTACCACTAAAGCAGAGTATATGGCTGCTACACATGCCTCTAAGGAGGCATTTTGGTTACAGAGACTTGGTAATGGTATTGGTTTTTATTGCAAGATAGTGAGGATTGGATGTGATAGTCAGAGTGCCATATGTTTAGCTAAAAATTCTATGTATCATGCTCGTACTAAGCATGTTGATGTTCAATATCACTTTGTGCAATAAATGATTGAGAATGGAAAGGTCTTGATTGAAAAAGTTGATACTTTGGATAATGTTGCAGATTCTCTTACAAAGCTAGTCACCATAGAAAAGTTCTCTTGGTGTAGAAAGGCCATGGGCCTTGATCATTGTACTTAATTCTATGTAATTGTATCTCTATGGGTGTAATTTACAATGTATGATGTCAAGTGGGAGAATGTTAGGATTTAGGTGTCATCAACCTTCTAAATCCTTTAATTTATTATTCTCCTAAAGTGTTTTGTACATTTACCCATAAGAGGTGAAACTGTTTGACCAACAGTGGTGAAAAATACAATGTAAATGCAGTGTTACTTTTACCATTTGTCCTTTTGGAAAAGGACAAAATAGCTAGGCATCCCACCTTGGAATCTTCTACAATAAGGTTGTTGGGTCAAAATAGGGTGTTGTAAGAGCATCTATGACATGCATGACAGTTGTCATAAGATGCTATGACAGTATGACAGATTCCTATGACAAAATATGCTATTTTTGGACCCCAGGCACCCATGCATGAAGGATGCCTTATGACAGTTGTAAGAGCATCTGTAAGAGGCTATTTTTGGTATTTTTTTACCATTTCAAGGAGGGGGGCATGGGTTTTTCTAGGTGGTATTTCTGCCTATTGTTTGGTGAAACCATGGTGGTTTTCATCCTCACAAATCTCTATAAATTGGGGCCTTGAGCTAGATTTATTCAATTCAGTTTTGTAGGGTAACAGGGTGCTACTGGATTTATAGGGAATGATGTAATATTTGAGATTATCAGTAATATACTTGCCTCTCTTTCAGTGGCGTATTTTTTCCCTTTGGGGTTTCTCCACGTAAATCTATTGTTGCATGTGTTATGTTTTTTCTCTCTCATTATTTCTTCACACTAAGGCTAAAGGTTAATCTACAGATTTCAGATTTGCATTCACTCATTTAAGTTCATATTGTAAGCTTTCTTCACGTTGATTATCAACAAAAACATTGGTACATCATAATAGCAACATGACTATATTCCTTGAAACTAAAAAATGCAAG
>VDFB02379046.1:101189-222527 GCA_007258455.2 Sequoia sempervirens | reverse complement strand
AAGCATTGCATGGCTGCGACAAGACATAGATGGCTAGCTTTTGAAGATTTGGAATGTAGCATCATAGTTCTCCCACCATAAATCTACAAAAACACATTTAAAAAATATAAGTATTAATAAATAAGAATAAAGTAAAAAATGTATATGTAAGAATCAAGTTTCTAATTTCACCTTGTAGTATACTATTGAAAATTTGAACATATTTTTTTACCTGGTTGTTGTTTTTCTCTCCTTTCAATTGCTTGTTGTGAGGAAAAGAGTCTCCCCTCTGCATCCTTGTAGACCTTGAATAGATAAAAGTAAAAGTAAATCAAATATAGAAAAGTTCATAGATAGTCAACATTGCAAATTCATAAATAAGATGTAACAAATCTCACCTCCAACTCATCAAGCACTCTATCTCTCATCTCACAATTAGGGACCATCCTATCGATGCATGTGACAAGACTCGCTATGACCTACTCATCTACCTTGAATGTGTATGAGAAGTAGAACTTTGGGTTCAAGAAGTAGGCAAAGGCATGTATCAATTGGTGGAGTTGGTTTGTCCATATCCGATCAATGATGCACCAAATGATTTCATATTTCCTTTTGTTGCTGCCATAGTAATGTGAAATGGCCTCTTTGGCCCTGTCCATGGCCTCATAGATGAAACCCATTGGCATGCCCTCTCCATCCACCATACAAAGAACCCTCACCAAAGGTTCTTTCACCTAAAAAAATGAAAACAAATGTTAAATTATAACAAAATTAATCCCTAAAAAAATAAAACAACAAATAGATTATCATATATATATATATATATAGTGTTTGTTCCTTACCCTAATCAACTCCTCTCCATTTTTGATGAATGTGTTATAAAAAACTATGCTTACAATCCTCTCCCCTTTAGGTTTAGTGGAAAACGGGGGCTCCCTCCAAGCATTAGACACAAACATTTGCTTGAGATGAGCAATGGCACCAAGAATGCTTTGCAATGTGAGGAAGTGGCTAGCAAATTGTGTCACTCTAGGTCGCATAAGGTCCTTGCCATTTATGAATTTCCTCATCAAAGAAAGCACCCAAGTATAGTTGTAGATAAATTTTATAACATTTTTTGCATCTTCAACCACACTTTTGACCCATCCAATCTTCCCAATGTCCTCTAGCAACAAGTCCAAGCAATGTGTAGCACAAAGAGACGATGCAATTGTGGGATACCTCTCCATAAGTAGTCCACTTGCAACTACATATGCAACTGCGTTGTCCGTGATAATTTGGACAACATTATCAACACCAACCTCCTGGATCACCCCATCTAATAAATTGCATAATTTTTGACTTCATTAGAGACATCTATTGACTTTAGGAACACCAATCCGCTATTAGAGGCCGCTAAAAAATTTAGGAGAGTCCTATTTCGTCCATCTGTCCACCCATCAGATAAAACGCTGCAACCTTTTTTTCGCCAAAACTTGTTTTGCTCATCAACCACAAGCTATGTATTTTTTATGGCTTATTCTAGTAATGGCCCACTCAAATCTTTAGCAATTGGGGTCTTAAACCCCTTACCTGCAATTGTAAGGGCATTCACCAAACCTTCTCAATATGGGCTGCTCGCCACATTGAAAGGTAAATTATTATAGTACCAAAAGTTTGTTGTTGCCATCCTAGCTTCATGATGCTTTTCCTTATTCCAACCAGTACCTTCAAGTGAAGGTTGTGCTCCCAGAACATTATGTGGAATAAAGTAATTTGCTTGATGAAGGACCTTGGCCAGCACTAGTAGTAGAAAAAGAACCCTCAGGACTTTCACCAAAAGATGAATGTGGATGATGGATGCTTGGACTTGGAGTACTATGGGGGCATAGATGGTGTAGAAGTGGATCCACTCATTGTTACTGCTAGTGCATCCTTTGTTTTTTGTCTTTCATCTTTTTTCATCTCATATTCAGCAAGAAGGGCCTTCATCTCTCTAATAATCTCAGGAGTTGACTTAGGGCATCCCTCCATATTTTTCCTAGGTATTCTTGCAAGGTGGTATTTTAATTTGTTTACTCCTCCTGTCATCCATTTGTTGCATTCGGTACATGTCACCTTACCCTTTTTTATTTCCTGATATCCCATACTTCCATGGAGGGTTTTTTCTTGTTCCCCTTGGGTTTGAAGATGACATTGTTGTTTGAAGTTCAACATGAAAAAAAAATCAACAAGGGTTTGGTAAAAAATTAGCAAATAAATGAGATTCAACCATTTGCAAAAAACTAGAATGCAAAACCAAGCTAGAAATAGTAGGAATTAGGCTATTAAGCGAAATAGAAAAAAATTTGGTAGCATTTCCCCTTATTTTTCTTCATTTTTCTAATTTTTAATTGAAGAAAAGAAAAGAAAAAGGTTAGCAAAATCACTTACTTGGATCTATTATGATCTCCTAAGCTCATCTTCTTGGCTTCTTCCAAGTTCACTTCAAGTTGTAGACCTGTATTTTCCAAAGTGGAGGAGTGAAATGAAGAAAAAAATAAAAAAAAACAAGTTTTAAAGGCTATTTTGACATCTCGGCCATCCAGGAGAGTCCTTGCACGAGATTTGCAAGTTCGACCTCAGGACTTGTGTGAGTCCTGAGGTTGGACTCGAGAGTCTTGTGTAGGGACTCTCTTGGACTTGACTCCCGAGTTTGTGCCGAGTCAAATCGGCTAGCCAGTAGATTCCCGAGTCCGCTGAGTCCGTGGCGAGTCCAATAGATCTTCCAACTTTGTTTTAAATTATGTGATGATTTGTTGGAATTCAGTTGCATCTTGACTTGATATATCATGAGTAATGGTTCACAATTCTCTGAACCATGAATGGTCCATTTAGCACCCACTGCATATAATTAAATTATTTAGCACTTAGAGAAGAATATAAGAGAAAATAGATCTAAAAATTTGATTAGAAGAAGCCACGCTAAGGGGGAAACTACTAAAAGTATTCTAATAAGAACAAAACATCCAATATGATCCTAAACAACTACCCACTACTTTCTATATATAAGTATTGCTGGATGATATTAATGCCATAATCCCAATGAGGTTGGGCTAACTTACAATAAACATACTTAGGTACTAATAAATAACTAAAACAAGATTATGTGAGCCATGGTTAACAAATATCCCAATACCTTCAAACAAGCATTGTCACCAACATGGATTAATTGTGGATTCTTGTGCATGAAAGCTTCATTTTCCACGTGGCATCTTCAATGAGCATATTCTTTCATTTGATAAGGTAATGTGTTTAACTTAGTTTGTCGATTCATTGTGTGTGTTTGGACATTCTTCAAAATCCAAGATGTTTTGTCCCTCTTCATTGAGCTTAGGTAACACCATATGTGATGGATTGCGTTGTCTAATAGCATCCTTCAAACAAGAGACAAAAAAATTGTATTTGTTTTTGGAGGCATCTCCAATTTGAATGCTAAATTGTCAATCTTTTGAAAAATTTGATAACGAACATGATACTTAGGTGATGTCTTGTTATCCTTATTTTGTTGCTTCATGAGCATTTGCTTATACGGTTGTGACCTTAGAAAGCCTAATCTCGTACTTAAAAATTCTTCACTCCAATATTGGTTAGCTTGCTTCATTTTGTTTTGTACCTTGGACAAGTTTTCCTTGAGACCATAAAATGCTTGTTTTTGATGTTGTCACTTTCTACCATGTGAATTCTTGGTGGTGGTGGAGTCTAGAGAAAATAATGTTTCTTGAAAACTTGTTGAACCTTTCTTGAATAACTTTAGTATTTGATTAGAGCTTACATTTTGTGGATCCTTTGCATGAAAATACCCTTAATTCATTTTTAAAAATATTTGGAATAAAAGTGCATGAAGATTTCTTAGAAATTCATTTCAATGGTGTCATATGGCATGAGCCATTGGACTCAATTCATTATAATTGTATTCAATAGGAATAACAAACATAGAGGTAGTCAAAAGGTAGTTCCCCAAGGTAAGTTTGATATTGTGACATTTCTTGGGATAACCAATAGAACTTCCATTTAGAACCAGAACTTGAAATCTTGGTGTCGGAAAATAAAACATTTAAATTTGTGGCTAAATTTTTATTAATGGAATTATAAGCATTGCTTAAATCAATTAATATTGTCACACAATTTTTAAAGAGCTCCCAAAACTTTAAGGTTTTATGGGGAACTAACACATGATAGTGTGGCAAGATATTGTTGGTTTGTGCTTTTTTGATGATTTCTTTGATGCTGTTTCTATCTCTACAACTTATTCATCATTTCTCACTCCATTATGGAAAATCTTCTTATTTGCACATTTGTATCTCTTACTATATTTACTATCATAGTTAAAACATAATCTTTTTGTCTTTCTTTCTTCAATTTGTTGAGATGTCAACTTGGTAGGATGGTAGAAGGTTTATGATGTGGTGTTAAGATCTCCAACACTATTAAATGCTTGTCTCCTAGAGGCCAATGTTTTTTCTTCTACCTACTTTGTTATAATAGTTGATTGGGAGCTTGTAAGAGAACTAGTTGGGTGTTCTTGAGTTTCAAATCAAAATAGGAGTGAAAATCATTATTTCCCTTGAAGATACATTAGCTTCCCAAGTCTTGTGGTATGAATCCCCCCTAGGTGTGAATCCCCCCTAGGGATACCAAAAAACCCTTGAGAGAAGATGGTTGAAGATGTCAGATTGAAGCCCATGTATATTTTCTTTCCTAGGTATCGCTTTCAACTCCTTTGTTTTGGCCAAGTTCGCTAGATATAACTTGGAAGCTATTATCGAAGAAATTTCCTCAAACTTGGCGATTGTTGTATATAGAGTAACTACAAAATCTAGTGACACCATCTCTTTGATTATTGGATACTTCTTGTTTGAAGGATTTCCTTGGTGTGATCAGATTCCTTCCCTTGCTTCTTGTTGAAACTCTTGCAATAATGCCACCATACTAATTTTATAGTAACTTATTAAAAACAAATCCAAAAATGTTGAAATTATTAGTATAACTTTAGTCCAATCCTTGCTTTGGTGAAAAAATCTAACAAAAATGAATGTTTTTTAGCTTTGGAAGCGATTTTGTTAAAAACCCTCATTTCATGATAATTCCTTAAAAAAGTGGTCTAAATTTCCTTAATTAGCACACCTTTCCTATTGCAGCATGTAGTAATCATCTAGATTCTACCAAAAAAATCATAATAATGAGATATGTACTTGACAACGCAACCTTCTAAATTGAAAACAATTATCATTTATCTCAATTTAAAGGTGCCAAGATCATGGTTTGATACCACTTTTAATGAAATTACTTAGCACATGAGAATAATAGAAAGGAGATGTAAATAGTTGAGTAGAATATGCCACTTTAAGGGGGTAAACTCCAAAAGTCCCACAATAAAAACATAATTCCAATATGATCCTAAACAACTATGCACTACCTTTTATATATAGACATTATTGGATAATATTAATACCTTGAGGTCAACCTCACTTAAAAATATCTATTCATAGAGATTAAGAAATGAATAAAATAGATTATGTTAGCTAGAGTTGGTTATCAATAATCCATACTTTCAATGGGTTAAGGGCATATCATTGCATCATAAGGTTAATATTATTTTCTCAAATGCACTTAAATATAGAAGTTTCTCCATAATCAAACCCACTTATTTGTTATCCTTCGAATAATGAGTTTATGACATTGTAAAATTTGAAATGAATATATAATTTCTTAGCCCTAAAATTTCATTATGTAAATTCTACAAATGAAAGCATTTTGCTATATAAAAGTGCATTGTATTACCATATTTTTCATGATATGCAAATTTTGAAAGATGAGGCAATCTATGACTTACAATTTTTATGGGTAGTGGCTCAAGTAAAATATTGAACATAGTTACTCACAACATGAAGATCCACTTGGACCTTGGCATGTCCATCACTTGAATCTTTCCTAAATTGGGTTGTTGGAAATGGTAACTTGTTCATCTAGATCTTATGTGAAACGATGGGCATGATAGTGTTTGCTTAATTCTTCTAAAATGTGTTCCTTAAATATTATGATTTTGGATATTTAGACAAGGAAAACTTAAATATTCTTTAATGTTATAATTGTGAAAAACACGAGTCACAAGATCAAACAACGGACAAAGATACCTTCCACACAAGAGAGCTACAAACAATAATATGCAAATCATTAAGGAAAAACTATAGAGTTCAAGAGTTTATCAAAGGTATTGATAATACAATGATGGTTGAGTATTATATAGGAGCAACCCTAAATCAGAAAGGGATTAGATCATGACAAGTGTCAACATCACATGCAATGAGACAAAACAATCTAATAATAGCTCTCTAGTTAACATAAAAAAGAACTCCTAAGTTTAGCTTAAGTGCATGAAAATAAATCAGATTAATAATTAATTAAAGATTAATTAATTATTAGTTAATGCATGATTACTCTAACACCCCCCCTTAAGATGAACTTAGGGAGTAGCTAGAAACCCTAAAAAGAGAATGCATGATGGGTCTTGACAAACAAGGCTTGGTGAGGTATCCATGTACAATCAATCTAATCTCTCACAACTGGAAAAAATGAGAAAATTGCATGGGAAAAACTCCTCTCTTAAAGAGAGAAAGGCAAATGAAGGACTGAAAAGCCTCCAAAATAGTGTGAAGGACTAAGAAGCCTCCAACAAAAACAATGTCCCAAAAAGAACATGAAGAACATTGTTGAAGCATGAAGTTGTAGACAATTGTCGAAAGATGAATAATATAATGCTGAAATGAATAACCTCCATAAACAAAAATGCAAGAGCATCCACATGGTTAATGCTCCATCTCACCGAAATGCATGGGTAATTAGCCGCTTATGTATGCTACATCCGTATAGTACATAGGAACAAGAACTAGATATATAGATCACTCCAAAAAATGAAAACAAGGAAGCATTAGCACCAACAATGGAAACCCCCCCATAATGTGGAAAAGGGAGAGCCAAGACAATTACACTAAAACTGCGTGAATCCAAAATGTGCATGTAGGAGAATATTTGAATGTGTAACTAAAGAGTAATTGCAAATAAAAGGGTGTGCAAACAAAGGCACACACACGAGACAAGAATCACCAAGATTCATTGTTGTCATGGAAGGGAAACTCACTTGATGAAGGTGTGATGGAAAAATAAAAGGCCTACACAACCCCTCATGGCACTTTATATCATAGTGGGAGTACAAAAGGTACAACATGATGTGAAAAATCTCCAAAAAGTATACACTAGAATGACACTTTATTTTAGGCATCTACAAAAGATAAAGTACATGCAAAAATGTCTACAATGCCCAAATAGAACCAAATATTAGAAATACATGTAGAACAACAAAAAATGAGTAATCCCATACAAATGAAAAGTTTCCAAGAGCTAAGACATCCAAGTAATTCATCAGAGTGTGAAAACACAAAAAAATGAATAAAATGTACCTGGAGAGAAATATGGAAAATGTGCATGGATGGCTGTGAAGAGCTCTGATAGACCATCCCAACGTCACTAGAATCATGAAAAATGGAGAAACAGGTCAAAATTTATGAGCTAAGGAGTGAAAACAACACCTTTGACTTTGACAGGCTGTAGAATGCACCAACAACAAAAAATGGTGATTGTTGGGTGAAAATTATGTAATCATCTTTTCAATAGATTACACTAAGACTTCAGCCATAGCTATGTGAGATAAAATCTCTCCTCTCAGAAAGGGGAGACAAACACTATGCCCATTGTCACGATACCAATCGCTACTTCAGAAGTGACAATGACAACAAAGTTGACGGTTAATCCAGAAGCTTGTACCCCCTCTCTTCCCCCTTGGTTCATATCTCAAGTGTCGAAGTGAAAAAAGGAAATGATTTCTCCAGAAGAGCTCGACCTTGAAGATATAGTCCCTCCAAAAGCTAAGGGGAAGAAAAAGGTGAAAGTGTATTCACGGCTGAATGTTGACAAGACTGGTCATAAATATTCAGAAATTGGCATACCACCTCAGGAGGAAGGAGATGTCAACATGGAGGATTACACAGTGGCAAGGGTCCAGCTTGGCAAGGTCACAAATGAAAGTGCAAAAGCAGATGCGCGAGTGACTTTGGATATACTAGCTGGAAGACAAGACAAAATGGAGCAAGATCGAAACATGTACAAATAGAGGGTAGAGCATTATGCCACTGTTGTAAGGAGACTTGCAGGATCTTCAATTAATGCGCAACCATTAGCAATGGTAAGTGTTGAGGACACAACTGTTAAGAAAGCTGAGAATTTTGCCTCTAAAGGCAGGGTGTTGTATGATTTCATCAAAAGGATTGTAGAACACGGTTCTAAAATTATAGTTGCTGCGGATGAAAAAGCTACTTTGACAGCCAAGCTCAAAACAAAGCTTGATAAGGAGGAGAATGTACTTTCCCAAGAGTGCAAAAAAATGGAAAAATGCCTGTCATCGTGGCCATAGATGAAACAGGTAAAGCTTAGTAAATTGGTGGAAGCCAGAGTGATTCCCGACAAGGAGAAATACATAGAGGTAAGAGAATCATTGAAGCATCGTATTCAGGTGATTGAGTCTCTTATAGAGGATCTCCACCAAGTACAGGAAGGTGTTGAAGGGCATCATGTGATTCTTGAAAGAGGAATCAAGGAGTTACCAAGGCAGCTTCTTGAGGAGAATCGTATCTTCTTGCTGGCCACAGAACTATCCTAGATCTTCAAAGAAGCCATCATGAAGTTGGTTGACAGTGCAAAATTTTTAGAAGCCTCTTTGGATGTCATTTGTGATACAAGGATTACACTAGATAACCTTAAAATGCATCTTGACATGTGCAAAAAGGTTCAATCATCCGCCATGAGATCGATCATGAGGATTCACACCATTGTGGATTACACTGTTGGTTTGGATGAGAAGTTCATGAAGGAGACTAGGAAGAAATATGAAGACTTCCTCGCCCAAGCAAGGAACCATGAAGATTCCTGATCTCCAGTATTAGACTTTTTGATGCTTTCCATTATGCATCTTGTAAAAAGTTTTTGACATCTTAAATGTCTTTTCTCGAAATGTAATTACACCGAAAATCAGAGATGTAATTTCTTGAAGAAAAATTACACTTTGACTTTGGTCAAAGTTAGGTGAGATTTTCCTTAATTAGCTCACCTAACTTTCCTAATTTTACTCAACTGTTTTCCTAGATTTGCTCTTCCCTCTCTTTTATAAATAAGAGGGATTTCTATTGTAATCTTTATCTTTTATCTCTAGCAATGAAGTGCTGCTCATTTTGCAACAAATGTATGAAACTTTGTGTTCAACTTTGTGAATCTGAATCTTATCAATAAAGAAGGAAGTTGTATACCAAACTTTGCGTTGGATCAATCATCTTTTGAAGTTGATTAAGATTGGTGGTAATTAGTAAGTGAGATGTAAGGGCTTTGGATAAATCTATGTAGACTTTGTATTACACTCTTTATTTAGATTTAAGTATATGTTTGAGTAACCTTTGGTGGATAAACTGCAAAACTTTGTGCTTGCATTTGTTTGTGCTGTTCGTGGAACTGTGGTGTTGTATCTAGAAGACTTTGTGATTCTAATATAACACTTGTTACGTATCTTAAGGATCTACTGTTGGAAAGTTACAAAACGAATTTGTGCCTTCGTAAGCTTTCCTTTCTCATTTTTATTGTTATTGTTATCATGCTGGTACCTCTACGCTTTGCTTTGACAAGATAGAGGTATTGGAATTACAAATTTGTTCTTAGTTCGAAGTTGCACGGAATTAGAACTACCAATCGTGGAGCATTGTAAAACATCTTCTCTGAAAAAATAGAGAAGGATGAATGTGACACACCTCAAATCTATTAATTGTATTGTACATGTTGTAAATACTTAGTTTTACTTGTTTTTGAAAGCAGTAAGAAGGGTGCCTCCTCTTTTTGAGAGGAGAGATTTTATCTCACATAGCTATGGCTGAAGTCCTAGTGTAATCTATTGAAAAGATGATTACATAATTTTCACCCAACAGTTTTTTGGCGACTCCGCTGGGGAACGACATATGCAATCTAAGCCTCACGCTTTTTATTGAAGTAGATAAGTTTCCAGTTTCTTATTGTTCTCTTGTATATTGTTATTTTTAATCTCCATCGTGTTCAGATCTACATACTGGCAGACCAAATATATACACAAGGATTGAGGGTTCAAGGAGTAGCAAATCCACTTTTCGAAGAGTTGTTGCAACGTAATTTTCCATTTACTCCTCCACGAGTAAGGTCATTGTTAGAAACTAAGATCAAACATGCAAACGAAAAAACCTTCCACATAAGAGAAAATCAGAAAAAACAAAGCTATTGCAAAAAGATGTGCAAAATCTTATTAGTCAGGTATTCATAATTATATGAGATGATTTTCTTTATAAAAGCAAAGTATGCATAACCCTAATCTTATCTTGAGCAACAAGATAGCTCAACAAGATAAGGATGAGAATAATTAACCTAGGAATTAAAATATTACCTAAGTAAAGTTATGCTAATGTAATTAAATATTAATTACACTAACACCCCCCATAAGTGCAACTTAGGGAGACTAAAAAAGAATGCACCTAAAACTAAGATGAATGCAATAAAGCATGAATGGGTCCCGGCAACAAGCCCTGATTAGGTACCCATGTACAAATGCAATAATGAGGTAGAGAAGGAAAACCCAGTGGGACAAAACCCCCCTACAATGAGATGACTGCTGCAAAGAAGCACTAGAAGAACACTGTGGAGTAACACTAGAACTGCAATTCGAAAAGCAAGGAAAGATACTTCTTTCTACAAGAAACCAAAGTGGAATCATAATAATGCGACATCAGACCCGATGCCACGAAACAATGGAAAACTCACAAACTGGAACAACCCTGAAATCTGTGAAGCAACGGTAGATGAAATGATGACAAAATCTGGAAACCGTGTATCTTGATGTTGATGCCAAACTGAGACTAGAAGTCTTCCATGGGAACAAGTACCATAAAGACTTTGGAACATTAACCATAAAAGCATGGCCCTCAAACTGAGATGGATCTGAACCAATGCGGATCAATAATCATAGACTCTCAATCTGAAGTGTGAACCAATGTGAATATGATATGTGTCAAGCTAGAGAAAGATGAGGTCAAAATAAAATAAGAAACCAGATATAACCCATGCGAGTTTCCATCAAAACAAGATGAAGATGGAGATCAAAGTGCATGCACACTCTAATCAGATTATTATGCAAGAAATCCCCCTGATGGAACTTTATCTCAGTTCATTTATTACAATAACCCAACGATTGTAAAAAGAGAGAATGATAAACATGTATAAATAGAAAATAAAAATAGACCTCATATCTATGTAGAGGACTAAACCAGCTTTCCAACATCACAAGAATGGCAAAAAACGGATAAGCGAGTCAAAAGATATGTCTCCTGGAGTGAAAACAACAACATGCGACTTCCGAGGCTGAAAAATACATCAAAAAAGAAAAACAAAAAATCACACCTCCACCATTGCGAAGTACGTTGAACCAACTTTTCGACAATAGCTCGTTTGCCCGATTTTGACATCGTATGCCCAAGTTACACCAAAAAGAAAAAAAGCCTTGTAAAAGGCACCTTGAAGGCTAATAGGGAATAAAAAAAAAACACCTCTGGCTCTGGCCCTCGGTCCTGCATATGATTGCCGGCTTCATAGTGGGGAAAAAAAAACCGGCGGGTCCTTAGGCGCGGAGCCCTTGGTCTGCAATACGACCTCGGCGGGGGTTGGGGGCTTGGGAGCTCTTGGTCACAACGTGACCGTCCACGGTTGAGAATAGGCCCGTGGGGGCTGAAGTGAGGTCCTGTGGCGTGGCGGTGTTGGCAGGGGAGCCGTCGGTGGAGGTGGCTGGTCCGGTGGCCGCCGGCCGGCCAGATGGTGGCACGAGCATTTGAACGGGGAGCGCCACTTTCCCTTTGAATTTTTGATTTTAAATTTTTTTTTTGAATATTTTTCAAAATTTGTGCCTTGTGAAGCATGCGTTGGGGCCGTACGCCCCTGGGCAAATTTTTTTCCCTCCCCAATCGATTGTGTCCAAAATGGACAAATTTTATATGAAAATAGGGGTTTTTGGGCGCTGCGAACCCAACGACGAGGTCCGTTTTGGCCCAAAATGCCCAAAAAATTAGGCGACCCCCAGATCTCTTAGAAAAATCATCGAGCTTGAAACCTTCACAAATTTCTTCAACGATGACCAAAATCAGTGAAATAAAAGCCATTTCTAACCTTTTCCAGCGCTCTGAATCCAATGGAAAACCCCGATCTGATCTAAGGCGCTTCATAAAAATACTCAAGGAATGAAACCCTCGAGGAACCCCGAACGTGCTCTACACTGAAAATCTCCAAAAAAAGTTGAGAAGGGGCTGCAAATCGAGGCTTTGATACCATGTTAGAAACCAAGATCAGACATGCAAACCAAAAAACCTTCCATAGAAGAGAAAATCAGAAAAAGCAAAGCTATTGCAAAAAGATGTGCAAAATATTATTATTCAGGAATTCATAATTACATGAGATGATTTGCTTTATAAAAGAAAAGTATGCGTAACCCTAATCTTATCTTGAGCAACAAGATAGCTCAACAAGGTAAGGATGAGAATAATTAACCTAGGAATTAAAATATTACCTAAGTAAAGTTATGCAAGTGTAATTAAATATTAATTACACTAACAATCACCACTGCAACGTGCTGTAAGCTATCCTTCGTGTAGCCAAAGATCTCCTCTTCCAAGTGTTTGGTCTGTTTACCATAGGTGTCCCATTCAGGTACCTATTGTGCAACCAGTTATGGACGCACCACTTGCATGACCATGGGGAAATGATTTTGGTCCCCTCTATTTGGCTGCACCTTTGCATGAACTTCTGCGTGTTTCAAGAAAGCATCTCCCGAAGTTTCAAGGTGACGAAAAACAACTTCTTGATGAACACACATCCACATTCTACATCGTTTGTGGTGTTCTTGACATTGAGCATGAAGACGTTTTCGTAAGATTGTTCATTGAATATTTTCAAGGGGTTGTAGCCGAATGGTTCTTTACTCTTCCTAATGCTTCCGTCACCGACTGGGCCACTCTTCGCATGAAGTTTTGAAGAAAGATTCAAACCTGCTGAAGATTCACACACTTTGTTGGCACGACTCACCACCATGCGCAAAGAGGCCCACGAGCCCATGTGTGAGTTTGTAGCTAAGTTCAACAAATTGGTGACGTGGATCCTGAATGATGCAAGACCGACGGATCATAACCTGAAGTACTTCTTCATCAACACGCAACTCCCCAAAGTTTCTACTTATGCAAGGAAAATCTTGCCAACGTTGAAGTAGCTCAGCAACTAGCTACCAGCCTGGAAGACAACATGATCCTTGTTGGAGAAATAAGAATGGGAACCAACACCAACAAAAGGATGCAAGCCTTAGGGTCTTTAGCATCTAATGTTAATGCTCCCAGTGCCAACTCCAACTTTATGGATCCCATGGTCCAGAGGTTGGAAAATGAAGTCTTGTCTCTAAAAAAGCAATTTTCCAACAACAACAACAATAGCAACTACAAGGACGTCCCAAGGAGGACTTTTCCTAATTATGCTGGCAACAAAAATCAAAACCGTCTCCCAACGCCCCCAAGAAGGCTTGCTTTGGAAGCCCCATGCACTAATAATGTCGTGGGATATTACGAGGCTGAACAAGACGATTATGCACAACAAGATTACCCTGAAGAAGAAAATGCCGACCTCTTCCAAGAAGAAGAAATTGAATTGGCTGGCGATTCCAAGATTAGTTACTTACAAATGGTGGAAGAAGAGGAAGAAGATGACTTGGTGATAGACACTTATGCTATTTTCATGCGACATCAACAAAACCAGCTTGATAAAGCTCAAGCTGCTGCTCCACCTAAAAAAGAGAAGCCGCCAGTCACAATTTCTAAAAGAGGATCTCCTCTCCTTGGCAACCCAAGAAAGCAAAAAATCCATAAGTAAGTGCACCTCATCCCTCTTCATCAACTCTCACTGTTTCTAAAGCTAATCCTCCCATTCCAAAGACCAGTGTGCCTTTCGTTAAGCCAATCAGTGAAGTTACGACTTCCAACTTATAAAATTCTTTCCAGGATTTTGATATTATCGACCATGCCAAGAAAACCAAGGTCTAGATGTCTGAGGCTGAATACTTCAAATCCAACCCTGACCGATTTGACAGGCTTGTTAAGTTCATCAATGATAAAGGAATTACCCCAAGTCAGGATACACCTCCTAACGTTCTTGTTACTCCTAAGCCCAAAATGCCGTAGAGTAACCTTGTGTCCACTCCTCCAATTGCCTCCAGACACATTGATCCATTTTTCATCTCCCTACTTGTAAACGGTTTTAAACTACGTAACTGTGTTATAGATTCTGGCGCATCTGACAATGTGATGCCCGCCAAGGTAGCTATTGCCTTAGGTTTGGATCTAACTAAAAATTTCAGCCGTTGTTTCTCTATGGAGAATAAACAAGTTCGTTTGATTGTCTAGATCAAAGATGCGTAGTATGCATTTGCTGTGTACCTAGAGAAGAAAATAAAAATGATGGTTCTTGTAGCCGATGTACCAGCATCTTATAGAATTCTCCTCAGACTGAATTTCTATAAAGATGTAGGAGGAGAACTAAGTATGGATATGTCTAAAGCTAGAATACCTACCAAAGGTATAATGCAAAAATTGATTCCTGAAAAGGAGTAAAAGTTTTTAGTAACCAAATCAGATGACCCAAGAGCTAAGATCTTGTTTGATTCTTTAGGTGTGGGAACTTACTATCTGCAAACATAAGAGGTTGGTGAATCCTCGACCAGAAATAAGTCAGAGAATGATGATGCTTCCTCAACTTCAAATGAATCATCATCAGGTGATTTGTCTATCTCTGATCATGATTATTTATTAGATGATGAATCTTCAGACTTTGACATTGTTAGCCTTGGTGACCCAAATGGCGTTTGGTTGCTCGAATTTGATGGCAGCTGCTCTTCCACTGGTTCTGGAGTAGGAATGGTTTTTATTTCCCTTACAGGATTTTTTTTCCCTTTCTCTTTCAAGTTACAATTTGATAACACTAACAACACCGCCGAATATGAGGCTCTGTTATTAGGAATGCAAATTGCGCTAAAGAAGGGTATAAAAAATCTCCATGCACAAGGTGATGCCGAGTTGATAGTATGTCAAGTGAGGAATCTGTATCAGATGAAAAATGATAGACTCAGGCATTATCACAATCTAGTTTGTGATTCCATTGAGGACTTTGAAGCTTTTGATATATCTGTTGTCCCCAGAGGATATAATACCAGAGCTGATTCCTTAGCAATCTTAGCCACGCTCTTGGTACCACATAAAGACTTTCAAGGTTCTACCTACACCATTGAATTGGTTTTCTGCCCAAGTGTACCTGATAATTCAGAGAACTGGTAGATTTTCAACAATGATCATTAGATTATTGCCTTTCTGGAGAAAGTAGAGAACTTCGATGAATTGTACTTTGAAGGTAGTGATTCTGCACATATAGAATCTGTGTCCGATATGGATCCTGTTACAGGTGAAGAATACTTACAACTCAGTATGAATAATATTCCTAAGGGATTAGTATCTTTAGAGAAGCTTTTTGATAAGCATGATCACTATGTCAAGAAGCAACTCTTAGATTCCGATTCATCTAATAAAGTGGAACAGATCAACTTGGGAACTGAAGCTAATCCTAAGATGGTGAACATTGGTAAGTGTTGCATGGCCGAAGAAAGGAAACAGTTTGCCCAGTTGTTACAAGAATATATGGATGTCTTAGCATATTCATATGAAGATCTGAAATATTTTCGGCCTAAAGAAGTGCAACACGATATTCCTCTCAAAATTGGAGCCTCGTCTTACAAACAAAAGCAAAGGTAGTACAATCCAAATATTTCTGGAACAGTCCTGGTGGAAGTTCAAAAAATGCTCAATGCTCGAATAATATTCCCTATCCACCATTCAATGTGGATAGCAAATATTGTTCCCGTTTGTAAGAAGAATGGCAAAATCCGTATTTGTGTGGATTTTAGAAATCTAAACCAGCTGTCACTCAAAGACAATTATCCTCTTCTAGTGATGGACCAAGTCCTACAAAACGTGACTGGATCCGAAATGCTCTCCATGCTAGACAGATTCTCTGGTTACAATCAAATTGAAGTTAATTCAAGCGATCAACACAAAACAACTTTCACAACACCATGGGGTACCTTTGCGTATCGTAGGATGCCTTTTGGTTTGATCAATGTTGGTGCCATGTTCTAGCGTGCTATGGACTTGGCTTTTCGTGACGTAATGGGAAAGTTTATCATAATGTATCTTGATGATCTCATGGTATTTTCCAAAAAGCGCCATGAACACTCCTACCATCTAAGGTAAATCTTGGAGAGATGTCATCAGCATGGTATTTCCTTGAACCCCAAAAAGTCAATTTTTGGGGTTACAGAAGGTAAACTCCTTGGTCATGTTGTATCCATAGAGGGAATCAAAATTGACATAGAAAGAATCAACGATATTAAATCTCTTACCCTTCCATCAAGCAAGAAGGTTGTCCATTCCTTCTTTGGAAAGGTAAACTTCTTAAGAAGGTTTCTCCCAGACTTTGCGGAGAAAACTCGTCATATTGTAAATATAATGAAGGGTAATACTACATTTCATTGGGCAATAGAAGGGAAAGCAACATTCAATGACATCAAGGAGGCCATTGCTTATGCGCCTGTGTTGGTCTGTCCCAACTACACCAAAGAATTCATCATCTATAGTTATGCTTCCGAGCATACACTTTCGTCGATCCTGGTGCAAGAAAACAGTGAGGGTTTTGAATCTCCCATTGCGTTCATGAGCTGCCCCCTAAAGAATTATGAACTAAACTATTCTCAAATGGAAAAACACGATTTCGTTGTAGTCAAAGCTGTTAAGAATTTTTGGTTCTATATTCTAAATAGCCATGCCAAAGTTCTAGTCCCAGACTCGACTGTTAAGTCTATCTTAAAACAACAGGAATTTGGAACAAAAAGAGGCAATTGGATTGCCAAGATTCAAGAATATGATATGTAAATCAAACCCACTAAGTTGATATGTGGACGTGGGCTTTGTAAGCTTACTACTGAAAATAATCCAGATGGAGAAATTCCAGAAGATGAAGAAGTTTCAGATGATGAAGAGGTGGACCCAAGTAAACTTCTAATGGTACTGTTTGTTAGCACCACCAATGAATGGTATTCCAACATCGCTCATTTCCTCACATATGGGGAATGTCCTGATCATTTGACCCCAAAAGAAAAGAGAACCATCAAGCTGAAATCAACAAACTTTGTCTTATGGGACAATGACTTGTACAAGTGTGCAATGGATGGGACTTTTCTTCGATGTGTTGATAAGGAACAATAACAAAAACTGCTGAAGTCATATCATGACTTGGCATGTGGAGGACACTTCTTGGTGCTAGCAATTGCTGACAAAATCCTGAGAGCTAAGTACTACTGGCCCGCAATTTTTTAGGATATGTACTCTTGGGTGCGTAAGTGTGAATTGTGTCAATAGTTCATTGGCAGACCCAAGTTGGCATCCTTTCCATTGAAACGCGTGGTGATTGAGGAACCTTTCTAGTAGTGGGGAATTGACTTCATCAATGTAGTTAATCCATCATCAAGTGCAGGGAATATCCACTGCTATTGATTATTTCACCAAGTGGGTGGAAGCAATTCCTACCAAGCATGCTACTTCAGAGGTGGTATGTAGTTTCTTAAAGGAAAACATCATTTCTAGGTTCGGTGTGCTGAACAAAATCGTTGCTGACAATGCTTCTACTTTCTTGTCAAACGAGATTACTGAGTTCTATTTTGAACATGGCGTAACCTTGTCACATTCTTCTGACTATTACCCACAAGGTAATGGCCAGGCTGAATCTAGCAACAAAAGCTTGGTGACTATCATCCATAAGTTGTAGACGAGAATCAACATCTGTGGCACAAGGCCTTGTATGATGCTTTGTGGGCAGATAGGATAACTTTGAAGTGGGCAATCAACATGTCTCCTTTTCAACTCTTGTATGGGTTGAATGCCAAGATTCCTATAACCTTGGAACTCCCAGCCCTCAAATTGGCTAAGGCCATCGAGGATGAGACATTTGATAACTCTATTGATAAGTGTATTATGTATCTCTTTGAATTGGAAGAGAACTGAGTTCAAGTGGTTGACCGCATCATAGAACACCAGGACCAAGTGAAGAAGCTTTTCAACAAGAAGGCCAAGTCTTGACAATCTCAAATTGGTGATCTCATTCTCCTTTGGGACAAATAGAGAGAACCAAAAGGTATGCACAAAAAAATTGACTCACTATGGACAAGACCTTTCCAAATTCATCAACTGCATGGTGAGAATAGTTTCCTGTTAGCATATGGAGATAGAACGCCATTTTCCCTTCCTCACAGCGGGCAACATCTCAAGCACTTTACGTAGTAAAGTGATTGGCGTTGGTATGTAAATACTTTTTATTTTTAAGTCCTTTGTATCTTTTTGCTTTAAGTTGCGAAATCATCGTCACCTAACTCCAAGCCCAATGGATGGATAAAGGCACTTGAATTCTGGAGTTCTTCTCCCTGTATTCGTTTCAAAGAACGGTTGAAGGAAGATCCCCAACAGGAGCTAGCTATTATCATGGAATCTAGCAGCACTCATTCCACAGATAACCCCCCTACGAAACTTGTCTATTTCCTAGGTTCGTGAAGTTCAAGCACGCAAAATGAGGTGTTTTCAATCCACCTCAAAGTGTGTTCCAAAGTCTCAAATAGTCATTTTGAGCATACCCCTACGCTCATCTCGCGAAGACCTTTGAAACAAGTACCTTTGCGAGCTCTCACTGTTGATACTTAGTGAAATAGTGAAAAGTGTAGTTGCAAAAAGCAACGCTCTAACTCTTTTTGAAAAATTGACTAAGTGTCAAAAGTGCAATGACGCTAAAAATCAACGCCCCTGCACTTAAGTGAATGTGTTTTGGTGCAAAGGTGCTGATTTTTAGCACCCTTGCACTTTTCTTCCCGACTTAGTCAATTTTTGACTAAGGCATTGTTTTTTGGCTCTTTTATATATTTCTTTGAAAGTGCCACTTTTTATGCCTCATTTGAATGGGCGACCTGAGTTAGTTTTTAACACTTCTAAATCACTTAAAAGTGATTTTGGTTCACTCCACTTCATTCTTAACTTCTATCTTTCACTTCCAAAGTGTTGGGCGACCAATCTACCTTCAGAAATTCGTTTCTTTTTGAGGTCTCTTATTGCATCAACCCAGGGTTTTGCTTTTTCTTAGGTAAGTCTCGCCCTTCCATCGTTTCTTTCTTTCCTTTCATTTCTTTGAAGAAGCTTTGTAAAAAAATATTTTTTTTGTATGCACGTTTGGTGTTTTTTTTAGATCATTTGTTTTTCCTTCATTTCCTTATAATGTTTCTTGTTTTCTTTGCTCGACCTTGTGTTCCAATCCCACGCGCTGGTTTTGCATCCTCCTCATCATGCACTTCATATCTCTCTTCTTTATTCCTTCATGCGTGCGCTAGTTTTCCTCTTCTTTATTATGCATTTGTGTTTCCCATCACGTCCTTTTATGAGGTCAGGTATTTCTTCATGGTTTTTTCCAATGGGGTTTTGGTTTGTTTAAATATCTTACATGTATCTCTTGTTTTTCCTCTCATTCCATGGAAATACAACACACACGGGTTTTTCATGAATGAAACTCATTTTAGTGAATATGTATCACTCACTATGCCATGGTAGTGAAATTAAATGCTTTTACACCAAAACAAGTTTAAAATTTTCAAAATCTCCAAGTGACACAAAGTTCTCATGTCAGGGTGGGATTTTTGATCAACATTGCACTACATTCATTCATGAGCCAAATGCTAAAGGGCTGAAAATCCACACTATCACACTTGCAATTTGTGTCTTCAAGAAGAAAAATGTCAGGGCGCTGATTTTCAGCGCCCTAACATCATGAAAACTTCCTAACACTGCCAAGTACAAGGGCATTGAAAATTAGCGCCATTGCACCAAGTTGAACTTCCTCAAAGTGCAAGGATGCTGATTTTCAATGCCCTTACACTTTTTCTTGCTTTTCACTTAAACACTTCAAATTTTCCCAGCTTCGCTCCGAACCTCGTTTTTCCACTTTGTGCATCATTTTTCATGCTTCATCACCCGTTTCATGCTTGCTCGACATTTTTTCTCGCTTCACACATCCCAGTGTTGTTTTTTGACTAATGTTTGTTGATTCCACATCTTGCAGTTTCTTTTCAAATCTCATCAGAAGATCCTCGAAGTTGTTTCTTGTTGATTCAATTGCTCTCAAATGACTACCAAGAAACCTCCATCCTCTTCAAGGGCTAAAAAAAAAATGAAATACAAATATCAAGGTGTTTATCCGCCGACAGTGGTGGTGTCAAAGGTAGATGAGATAAAGGACACCGAGGTCGGTCATCAAGACCTAGTTGATTTCGTGGAAAGAACTGAGAAGAAGCCTCTTGAAGATTCTCTGAGAGCCATCATGCACAACAATTTGCATTTGGTGTCCACTTTCCCTACTTTTGCACATAATACAAAATTTGTCCTTCAAGTTGCATCCCATTACATCAGGGAAAGCAGAAGTGTGATTGATTCTTCTGAGCATGAGATATTGAGACTTGACCCTGACTTCTTTGATATTGTTTTCAGAGTTCCACAGACGGAGAAGTACACTGACATCTCAATACAACAAGTGCATGAGGTCTATGACTGAGACCCTAGCAAGGCTAAATACTTGATAAATAGTCAATGGTTGAAAGAACCTAGGCACATTATTTCCAGATGGCCAAAGGGGCTTCCGCGAAGTAACTTCAAGGAAGATGTCAGAGATATGATCATACTTTTGAGTAGAGTGAAGGGGTTGCTTGAATCATCCTATTTTCATGACTGGATGTATGAATACATTAGAATCATAAGAAGACAAAAAGTTCATATTGATTGGGGAAAACAGATCAGTGATGAAATACATGAACAACTGATCAATGTGCCATCCACCTTGAAGTTCTTTATGACTTCTTACCTGGTGTATGTTGTAGTCGTGATGAGGCAATTTTTGGGTCTATCTATAAAAGGGAATAGGCACACCATACCTGTGTACAATTTTTTCGATCAACTGGAGTTGAAGGAAAGCTTTCATCATTTCAGGAGGGTTACTGATGCTTTCTTCACACCTCTGCTTTTTAGCTTTGATCTGACTCTCAAAAAAAAGAGAGTATCTGATGAGGCCTACAAAGTGGTAAGTAAAGTCAGATGCATATATCTACAATTCCCAACTTTTACTTACCTAAGAGGAGGGTGCTACACTAGTTGCCCTTACATGTTGCACATATACCCCTCGGACAAGTGGGTTCTCATGGAGTTGTGCAGACAACTGATTTCAGTGCACAAAGAGCGAAGGATTCAAGTTTCCACTGACAATCGGTAGGTATACCATCAGAAGTGTATAAAAGGCCAAATCAGTCTATGCAGAAACGCAGGTCATGACAATTAGGACCTATAGATATAGGTTTGATTTTTACTATCGAGATGTCAAGAAGAAGTTGCAAAAGGGTCATTGGCACATGTACTGCTTTGAGGACATTTGGGTTGATTGCAGAGATGAGGAGGCCATTCGTAAGATGGATTATTTTAGGCTAACTGTACAACAGATTAGAGATCTTGGTGTTGCTGACCTACCAGAGGATTTCACAGATCTTGGTGACATCATGAGACCTATGATGAACGAGAAATATTCAAGAGGCAGTTGCCTGTAATTCAATGGTCCAAAAAAGAAAGTGTTTCCATCAAGGAAAGGTCGGCACCAATTTTTTCTAACACTATAGAGTGGTTACACAAGCACGACTTTGAGATGAAATTTTTTAGAACAGATTCTGAGGGAGAAGGATCTGAAGCAAAAGCCGACCGACAGCAAGAACTCCGCTTGAAAGATAAATCTGTGGCTATTCCCACTTCTTCACGAAGAGGCCCTAGGATCAAGTTCACTATCGACAAGAAAGACACATGGGTTGTCCTAGAAGGAGAAACTATGGAATCTGAACCATCTCGCTCCAAAGGAAAGGGGGTTGTTTCTAAAGAGATAGATTCTGATGAAGGAAATTTCAGTGATCAATTCGCTCAAGAAGAAGATTCAATAGAATCAAACTCTGATGAAGAAGAAGATTCTGAAGGTGAACAAGAGTCTAAAAGTGATGAAGGTGAACCAGAGTCGGAAGAACAAGAGGACGATCAACAGGAACTCAAGCATGATGAGGAAAGAACTATGTCTCCACTTGAGAATGTAGTTGAAGAACTTCCTAGGACATCATCGCTTGTAACTTCAAATGCTCCTCATACACCTCCAAATATGAACACTCCTCCACCACCTCTTCCTACATCACCTATTCCCACATCCGCCATACCTGCAGTGGATATTTCACCTACCCCTGCAACATCAACCATACTTGATACTCCTTCAGTGACAAGTATACACACAGTTGATATTTTGTCAAGTCCTCCATCATCTATTCCCAGCTTGTCATCGCCATCATATGATATCACTTTAGAGACTGATTTTAATCAGTTCATTAATGAATCCATGCGTGATCAACTCAATGTGCATACTACAAGAGTAGTTATGATAGAAACTACGCCCATTGTCACGGTACTAGTCATTACTTCAGAAGTGATAGTGACAATAGAGTTGACGGTTAATCTAGAAGCTCGTACCTCCTTTCTTCCCCCTTGGTTGATATCTCAAGTGTCGAAGCGAAAAAAAAATGATTTCTCCAAAAGAGCTCAACCTTGAAGATATAGTCCCTCCAAAAGCTAAGGGGAAGAAAAAGGTGAAAGTGTATTCACGACTGAATGTTGACAAGACTGGTCATAAATATTCAGAAATTGGCATACCACCTTAGGAGGAAGGAGATGTCAACATGGAGGATTACACAGTGACAAGGGTCTAGCTTGGCAAGGTCACAAATGAAAGTGAAAAAGCAGATGCGCAAGTGACTTTGGATCTACTAGCTGGAAGATTGGACAAAATGGAGCAAGCTCAAAACATGTACAAACAGAGGGCAGAGCATTATGCCACTATTATAAGGAGACTTGCAGGATCTTCAATTAATGCGCAACCATTAGCAATGGTATGTGTTGAGGACCCAACTGTCAAGAAGGCTGAGAAGTTTTCCTCTAAGGGCAAGGTGTTGTATGATTTCATCAAAAGGATTGTAGAACACGGTTCTAAAATTATATTTGTTGCGGATGAAAAAGATACTCTGATAGCCAAGCTCAAAAACGAGCTTGATAAGGAGGAGAATGTACTTTCCCAAGAGCGCAGAGAAATGGAAAAATGCCTGTCATTGTGGTCATAGATGAAATAGGCAAAGCTTAGTAAATTGGTGGAAGTCGGGGTGATTCCCGACAAGGAGAAATACATAGAGGTAAGAGAATCATTGAAGCATTGTATTTGGGTGATTGAGTCTCTTATAGAGGATCTCCACCAAGTACAGGAAGATGTCAAAGGGCATCATGTGATTCTTGAAAGAGGAATCAAGGAGTTACCGGGGCAGCTTCTTGAGGAGAATTGTATCTTCCTGCTGGCCATAGAACTATCCTAGATCTTCAAAGAAGCCATCATGAAGTTGGTTGACAGTGCAAAATTTTCAGAAGCCTCTCTGGATGTCATTTTGTGATACAAGGATTACACTAGATAACCTTAAAATGCATCTTGACATGTGCAAAAAGGTTCAATCATCCGCCATGAGATCGATCATGAGGATTCACACCATTGTGGATTACACTGTTGGTTTGGATGAGAAGTTCATGAAGGAGACTAGGAAGAAATATGAAGACTTCCTCGCCCAAGCAAGGAACCATAAAGATTCCTGATCTCCAGTGTTAGACTTTTTGATGCATTCCATTATGCATCTTGTAAATAGTTTTTGACATCTTAAATGTCTTTTCTCGAAATGTAATTACACCAAAAATCAGAGATGTAATTTCTTGAAGACAAATTACACTTTGACTTTGGTCAAAGTTAGGTGAGATTTTCCTTAATTAGCTCACCTAACTTTCCTAATTTTACTCAATTGTTTTCCTAGATTTTCTCTTCCCTCTCTTTTATAATTAAGAGGGATTTCTATTGTAATCTTTATCTTTTATCTCTAACAATGAAGTGCTGCTTATTTTGCAACAAATGTATGAAACTTTGTGTTCAACTTTTTGAATCTGAATGTTATCAATAACGAAGGAAGTTGTATACCAGACTTTGCATTGAATCAATCGTCTTTTGAATTTGATTAAGATTGGTGGTAATTAGTAAGCGAGATCTAAGGGCTTTGGATAAATCTGTGTAGACTTTGTGTTACACTCTTTATTCAGATTTAAGTATATGTTTGAGTAACCTTTGGTGGATAAATTACAAGACTTGGTGCTTGCATTTGTTTGTGCTTCTAATATAACACTCGTTACGTATCTTAAGGATCTACTGTTGGAAAGTTACGAAACGACCTTGTGCCTTCGTAAGCTTTCCTTTCTCATTTTTATTGTTATTGTTATCATGTTAGTACCTCTACGCTTTGCTTTGACAAGATAGAGGTATTGGAATTACAATTTTGTTCTTAGTTTGAAGTTGTACGAAATTAGAACTACCAATCATGGAGCATTGTAAAACATCTTCTCTAAAAAAAGAGAGAAGGATGAATGTGACACACCTCGAATCTATTAATTGTATTGTACATGTTGTAAATACTTAGTTTTACTTATTTCTAAAAGTAGTAAGAAGGGTGCCTCCCCTTTCTGAGAGGAGAGATTTTATCTCACATAGCTGTGGCTGAAGTCTTAGTTGTGTAATCTATTGAAAAGATGATTACATAATTTTCACCCAACAGTGATGAGACCCATACCACTAGAAAGTTGATGGAACTAGCTTTCTGATGATACCTTGTTCGCCCAATTTTGATATCATACACCCAAGTTATGACCAAAAGAAAAAAATATCTCCTTTAGAGCCAAAGAGGGCTTGAAGGGGCTCCGCCTAGCAGACATACCGCTGATTCTAGCAAAATATTCCAAGAATATTCCCTTTCGTCAATTTTTTTTTGACCCCTAAGAAAAAGATTCTGCTGAAATATTCCCTAATACCCTATTGGAATATATGGTTGCTACCACAATAATGGATTACACTTTTTGGGATATATTGATTTTTTTTTCTATGGAGAATTACCCTCCTAGCAATTGAATATACCAAGTAGGAGCTCATGCAGAAGTATTTTGACATATTGGCTTGTACAAGACAAACCAATGAAATTAGGTTATTTTTCCATGACTTGGTTACCTTTACAATGCAATTGATATCATTAGAATATGAAATATATTTGTGTAGTATTGATAAATGGAAGTGTTGGAATTGATGAAGAATATTGAAAATGACCAACCAAGCACTACACAAAGGATTTAATTTGGCTAGTTTCTCTTCTAGTTGTTCAATTGCCTCCTTGTCCTTATCCATTCTTTGGAATATCAAGGCCATGAAAGATCTCACGTTCTCATTCTCAATCTCACTTATTTATTTTCTAATTTCCATTTTACAAAGATAGTAGTTAGATAATCCCATTTCTCCTTCTTTATCATATAAAGGGGAGATAATTTATACGTACAAGTCATGTGGTGAGTATTTATGGTGATCGAGGGTATCACTTTCACATTTTTGGGTGGATGTTCTTATGTGAAGAGATGTAAAATTTCATAAATATTCAATTGATGCATTGGTAACTCTCTTTATTTTATTGAGACTTTGATTGTGCCACAATGGGGAATTATAAGGGTTTACTTGGGTTGATACTTTAATTTCAACTTGATCCTTTAGAAGGATTTATTTTAGAGGGGATCTTAGAAGTGAGTGACCTCTAAGGAGAGGAGAAAAAAATTCTAAAGTGGAGGAGACTTTGGAGGGGATGGATATTTTGGACGATAAGGAGAACCCTTAGGAGGAAAAACATATCTTTGTACCAACAAGGGTTCCTTAGAAGGAGAGGAAGGTTTTTCATGAGGAGATGGAGTTTTCTAGGGATTTAGTGGTGAATATTGGAATATTGGAGAGATTGCTAAAGTTTTTCATTGATGTTGCTGCTTGGCTACATGAGCATGGTTGGTATGTTATAGTGTTGTTATCAATGTTGTCATTGATGTCAACATTGTTGCATATCATTTTGAATATTCCTAACATGTTTTAGAGATGTCAAGGAAGACATTTGTGTAAGTTGTTTTGGTCTGGAAAGATCAGTTGCATAGAAATTTGATCAAGTGAATATTCCTAACAGGGTTTGAAGATGTCAAGGAAGACATTTGTGCAAGTTATTTTGGTTTGGAAAGATCAGTTGCATAGAAATTTGACTAAGTGTAAAATCTACTAGTTCAATGCTATAGTGCATTAGTTTTTGGGTCTGCGCCACTCTGCAAATGAAGATACCACTTTGTACATTTAATATCATTTTTCTAGATGTTAGATGCACCTAAATCGAAGATTTCATCTTATTTGGATAAGTAGTTTGAGAGATATAAGTAACAAAGTTCGACCTGGCATATTACAATCATTTTTTTGTATAGTGTGGGGTCATCCCACAATAATGGGTTACACTTTTTGGCCAAACTTGACACTGAAATCAACATTTTCAAAAAAAACTTCACTTTCTGACACCTATAGTAGGTAAACTATTAGGAATTTGAAAATGATGTAAACTAGTGATTTGTGAGATTTTTTCTGTAGATTTTAAATATATATTTTTTTAAAAAATTGGAATTAAATTGTTTTTTTTTGCGTCTCCTTTGATAACTAGTTTTTAATAGTAAACAACATTTTTTAAAAGTGATGTGTACTTCGACACGCATAACTTTTTTTCTACAAAGGATAAAATTTTGATTCTTTTTAATTTAGGTTGCTAACACTGGTATCTATTGGTTTCATTTTGTTTTATTTTGTTGAATATTTTTTTTTAATTAAGTTTTGAAGTCAAAACATTTACAATTTAGACATAGGTGCACTTCGCACATAACTTTTTTGGTATGTATTGAAATTCAATTTTTTTTTTTGTTAGAATGAGGACACCAATACCTAGGGCGTATATATTTTTCAATTTTCTCAAATTTAATATTTTTCCACAATGATTTTTCACTAAACTTGATGTTCAGTGAAAAACCTATGTTCAGTAAAACTAAAAAATATAATATAATATAAAAACAAAATATATTAAATTTATAGTTGTTGGAAAGCACGTTTCAATCTCTACAATCATCCAACTTGGTTTATCAAGTTGAATCCATTTGCACCTCCTTCCCAAGCTTTGATAGTCAAAAAAATGCATAAATTTTGAAATGGTGGAGGGGAAGGTGAAAAAAGGGGGTTCATTAGAACCCCCCTTCTAATGAAGGGGGTTCATTGGTGTTCAAATATGCAAAATGGGGTTCATTAGAAGGGAGGGGGGTTCATTAGAAGGGGGGTGGTTCATTTGAACCCCCTTCATTAGAAGGGGTAAACCATTTTAAATTTTTTGATGAGCATTTCTAATTTTTCTTCGTTCGAAAAATTGTAACCCACTATTGTGGGTTTACCCTGTGTTTGTGTGGAAGAATTTGCACTTCTCTACGGATGAGTTTTTTTCCTTGTGGTGTTGAAGATAAGTTGCCAGATGTTAGTAGAGCATGGATTCTAGATGACATCGAGTTTTGAGGTCCACGTGTTGAGAGTTGGATACACAGATAGAGGTTTTTTCTTATATGGAGTTGACGTAACATGTTTGATGTTATGCACAGGATAATAAGTGTTGTTGTCTTATGTAGGATCTATTATAGGTCCATGGTGACCTATCTTAATATATTTTGGGTTTTGAATTATGGAGCATTGACTGGATGATAAGTTTTGGAGCTGACAAGTTACATTTTAGATATTACATCTAATTAAGCCGACCTAATTGGTGTTATACTTGATGAGGATATATATGTTGGATTGTTTTTGGTATTTTGGAGTATGACAAGTAGTATGTAATGCAATACGAATTTGAGTAGAGTAGTGTGAATTTTAGTTGTGAATGTAAGTTGAAAATCAAAATTGTGCGAATGAAGAGAGAGGAAGAGTGTTGAATCAGAACCAGATAAAGTTTGTTATTGTGCTTCAATGGAACTGTAATTCATGGATACATAAGATGCAATTGTAATAGTTCAAAATAGGATGTGAGCTACCATCTCTCTTCTATCTTTTTCGCTGTGGATTGTGAGTCCACTTGGATAGTGAGTTCACTTGGATAGTGAGTCCACTTGCAGTGAGAATTTCTGTGATATATTGTAACTAGTTATAATATATTGTGAGCTAACCCTTACCGTGGTTTTTCCCATTTTGGGTTTTCCATGTAAAAATTATGGTGCTCATGTATTATGTTGTGAATGTTTCATGATTTCTTTCCTTATTACAATTGAATATGCATTAGTAATTGGATGTATGACGTTCGAATGGTTTAAGAGAATACTGAGTCACCCCCCTCTTAATATTTTGGGTGTTCAATAGTGAATTTGGTAGATATGTGGTGGAAAAATTAAAATCACAACACCTTCACCCTATTGGTGTTTGAGTAAAAAAATGATCTTGATCTTGGGATTATTCCTTCTCATTAATTTTCAATATCATTAAAAGGCTCTTGCTTTGAATGTTCAACATTTACTAATTTTCCTAAAGCAACCTTAGTGGAAGGGAAGTTCTCTATTTAGGGGATCCTTTTATATTTTTCTTATTTGTAGGTGTCTCCCTCTTGGTTCCTTATAGATCATTGAGATTATTCTCTATTTAGGATAAATGTCTTGTGAACACATGCTAAGTTCTCTCTTAGAATAATTTACATTCTTGAATTGACCAATCAATTTTTGGGATTGGTCTAGTGAATTTTTTTGTTCTTCATATATTGGGTCAGGAACATTACCGTGATTTGATACTTCCTTAGGTACCTATTTTATTTAAAAATAATAAATCTAGAAAAGTCTCTCTTATGAACATTATGATCATCATCATAATCTACCTAGAAATTATTAAGGCTTGGATTATGCACACGTGCTAGCCTTCTTGTCTTCCCCAAGAATCTCCCTAGATCCAATGCAAAACTTCTCTCAAAAGGATGGTGGGTCACCATAGCTAGATCTAATTTTACACTCTTGGAATTGGTCAAGTTTGGGAAAGTTTAGTAGGTAGTGGAAAGAGGGAACTAAATATCTTGTTGGAAAGGATCTTTTGGACTTCAAGCAATTGCAAACATATTTCTAGAAAAACCATCTAGACATTAACTTACCCCAATAACCTATATGGTGCACTAAAATACCTACCAACTCTGATGTATGGACAAGTAGGGAAGGATGGACCAATTTACCCATAGGACTATAGTTTTAATAGATTATATTGATATCCATTGATTCAACTCCTTTTTTTAGTATTCTTATGATAATGAAAATAAAATAATTATTTACATTTAAAAAATATTTTTGGATTTCCCTAAGTTCCAATTAATTGTAATATTCATAAACCTTATTTTATCTAGTGGCCATAACTTCCTCTCTATAGGCTAAGGAGAAATTCCCTCCTAAAAATTGAATATAGAAAGTAGGAGGTCATGTAGAAGTATTTTGGCACATTGGATTCTATAAGATAAATCAATAAAATTAGGTTATTTTTCCATGAATTGGTTACCTTTATAATGAAATTGACAACTAGAAGATGACATATCTTTATGTCTGGTATTGATAAATGGAGATGTTGGAATTGATGAAGAATATTGAACATGACCAACCAAGTAATATACATAGGATGCAGTTTGTCTAGTTTCTCTTTTAGTTGTTCCTTGACTTGATTGACCTTATCCATTCTTTGGAATATCAAGGCCATGAAAGATATCATGACCTCTTTCTCACTCTCACTTCTTTGTTTTATAGGTTTGTAAAATTGGTAGTTAGATAATCCCATTTCTCATTCTTTATCTTATAAGGGGGGTGAAAATTTTATACATACCTCATGTGATGAGCATTTATGGCGATGGTGGATATCAATTTTATATTTTTGGGTGGATGTGCTTATATGAAGAGATACAAAATTTCATAAATATTCAATCAATAGCTTGGTATCTCTCTTTCTTTTCTTGAGAGTTTGATTGAACCACACGAGGCATTATAATGGTCTACTTATGTTGATACTTTAATTTCAACTCAATCCTTTAGAAGGATCTACTTTAGGAGAGGAGAAAAAAATTCTAAAGTGGAGGAGACTTTGGAGGGGATGGAAATTTCGGAAGATAAGGAGAACCCTTAGGAGGAAAAATATATCTTTTTACCAACAAGGGTTCCTTGGAGAGGAAGGATTTTCATGAGCAGATGGAGTTTTCTAAGGATGGAGTGGTGAATTTGGTGGATATGTGATGGAAAAATTTAGGATCACAACACCTTCACCCTATTGGTGCTTGAATAAAAAATTGTTTTTAATTTTGGGCCTCTTCCTTCTCATCTATTTTCAATATCATTAGAAGGCGCTTGCTTTGAAGGTTCAACATTTACTACTTTTCCTAAATCAGCCTTAGTGGAAGGGAACTTCTTCTATTGGGGGGAAAATTTTCTATTTCTCTTATTTTTAGCTGGCTCCCTCTTGGTTCCTTTTATCTTATTTAGCTTCTTCTCTAACTAGGCTAAATTCCTCATGACCACATGCTAAGTTCTCTCTTAGACTGATTTACATTATTGAACTAAGCAATCAATTTTTGGGATTGGTCTAGTGATTTTTTTTTATTCTTTATATGTTGGGTCAAGAAAATTACTATCATTTGATACTTCCCTAGGTGCCTATTTTATTGAAAAATTATAAATCTAGAAAATTCTCTCTTATGAACATCATGATCATTGTCATAATCCACCTAGAAATTGTTAATTCTTGGATTGTGCACACATGCTAACCTTGTCATCTTCTCCATCAATATCCTTAGGTCAAATTCAAATATTCTCTCAAAAGGATTGAGGGTCACCATAGCGAGCTCTAATTATACACTCTTGGTATTGGTCAAGTTTGGTAAAGTGTAGTAGCCAATGGAAAGAAGGAACTAAATGTATTGTTGGAAAGGATCTTTTGGACTTGAAGCAATTGCAAACATAGTTCTATCAAAACCAACCTACTATTGACATACCTCAATAACCTATATGGTGCACTAAAATACCTACCAAGTACTCTAATGTATGAAAAGGTAGGGAAAGATGAACCAATTTACCCATAGGGATATAGTTGTAATAAATTCTATCAATATCTATTGGTTCAACTCACTTTCTAGAATTCTTATGATAAAGATGTAATTAACCCCTACTAGTTCATTAAGTATAAACACCATTTTTTAAAATAACATAATAGAAAACATCACATGAAGAAAAAAATTGCATAACATTCAATTTAATAATCATTGCAATGATACATCAAAGTTGAAAATAATAATTACTTTGATTCTATTTTCCCAATCATGAATACAAGATTTTAGTGTTTGCAATAATCTAGTTACACTTATTGATCCAAAGTAAGAATCATAAATACAATTACATATGTCATAATCAATAAAAGTACAAAAATGATACATTGATTAAGAGTCCCATAACTTTTTTCCCAATAATCCATGTCTTTGGCATCTAATTACAAGAGGGGGAGCATCATCTGAGTGCTTTACCTCTAGCCATGAACCAACGGTTCCCCACACACCTTCCTTTCAAAAGTGGCCCCACCCTTCACAAGGATAGTAGATCTGGATAAAATTATGGTTATCAAGTCATCTGAGATCTAGTGTTATGTTTTAATCCATCTAATCTACCAAGCAATCCTCTAGATTCCCTCTAGTCATGCATGATATTTTTGATGATAATGCAACTTTAAAATATAGTGAATTGACAATGCAAGCAACAATTTTTCATTCGTAAATGGCCATATATTTCATAAAGAATGCATGCAAATATTATGTGGTCTTATGTTCACATACACCTCTATCTCAACAAGATATCGATAGAATATTATCACATTCATTTATAGACTCAAAATAGAAATAAGTTTCTTTCAAAGTTTCATTTATTTAAAAATATTTATCTAATCAAGAATTCTATTCCAACTTGCTTCAAAGAAACAAACGTTCATAATTTCATTTATAAACAAACTTGTTGTCTTATAAAAATATTAACTCTATCACATAAGTTCATATTTCCAGTGATTGTTTATAACTGTATGATCTTATGTTCATACATACATGCATAAGGAATCACTTACCATTTTTACAAGAAAAACCCACAATTTAAAATAACACATTTGGATATATGTTCCACTTGGGTTAAGAAGCTATTTAATGTACATCCAAGAAACAACCCATATTTTCTCTTTCCATATCTGAAGCTAAGTATATAACAAAAATGTAGCAACATGCCAGGCTATTTGGTTATGAATAATCCTAGTAAACATGGAAAAAGAACAAGAAGATGGTACAACCATATTTTGTGATAATGTATCATCAATATCCTTGATGAAGAGTCTGGTCTTCCATGGATGAAAACAAATAGAGACATCACTTCATACGGGAGTTCGTACAACATGGAGAAATTAAATTTCATTATTGTAGGTTTGATAAAAAACTCACAAACATTTTTTCTAATCCATTAAAAAGGGATGGTTTTGAACACCTAGAGAAATCTTGGGCATCATGGACGTAGTGGCAACATCTTTGGAGCCATCACAATCAACTTTATAAGTCATGTATAGTCAATCTTTGAAATTCGAGCTCTAGAAGTTGAGCTTTGGAAGCTCCATAATAGTTGATCTTTGGAAGAGCTCCGAAAGTTGAGCTCCATAAGTCGAGCTCTAAAAAATCCAAAAGTCGAGCTACAAAATCTCCATAGTGGTCGAGCTTCAAAATGAATATTTTAGCTCCAAAAGTACAAAATGAGCATGAAAGAGACTTAGGATCAAGGGGGGGTGTTGGAATTTAATAATAATGAGTTAGAGCAATACATTTCTGACATATACCTTCAATCTGACCAAGATATCTTTGATCTAACAACCTACATTCCTCCTACAACCACCAAATAACATTTTTTTTTTGGGGGGGTGCTTTGTTTTTGATGCCCAGATTTTGGAATTTTAAATAAAAAATCATTTTTGGTGGAAAATTTATTGTAGTAGGTGAATTTGAAAAGGTATATGATAAAAAAATATGAGAAGTAAACATAGTAGAGGGAGAAGTGTTGAGAAGATAACTACAATAGCATCAAAACAAGAAGAACGAAACAAAGAAGTGAGAAATGAAAATAGTGGTGCAACAATAGTAGCTATAGACACACATACAATAGCTTTGGATGAGATCATATAGGGTGAGAACAATTTTTTTATAATAAGTTTGTAACTCTTTGTAAAAGTTATTTAATGAGATAAATATAAGATACAATTTTATCTATTTTTCTAAGTGTTGTTCTTCCTCCATTGGTCTTTGTAGTTTTTTAGTTTGGGTCTTATTTCCTACACTTCTCCCTATATGCTACAAAAAAAAATGACTAATAATCACTTTTATCTTCTACAATAAGACATTGCTTAGAATCATAGACGCTCTCATACCATATTGAAATATGGAAGGACAAACAAATTTCTATAAAATCTAAACCATGATTGGACAAAAATATAAAAAGATATATTGATTTTTGGATGACTTTTACATTGCAATCAATTGATTTAAATAGCCTTATTTTTCCCGTGTATAACCTCCTACAAGAATAAATTCTCAAAAAATTAACAACTAGCAATTGTTTTATTATTTATTTTGACTATTAACTAATTTACATTATTTTTTACGTCGAAGGCGTATCCACTATGAAATTAGGCAAACTGATTTATTCCATCAACGACTGAAGCCATCCTGGAGACGATTCTGAACATCCCCATCATTCATCGTTCTTTATTGTCTTTATTGCAAGTGGGAGCGATCAGTCAAATCCTTGAAATGGCTTATTGAATAACCGTCTGAGCTGTCCCCCTTTCATTTATTCTATCCTGCGAAAACGATGTGGTATGAAATCCTAAGAAATATGTAATATTTAATAGCAGTTGTGGTTAGCTGCCTTTCCTAGCTCTTTCACTGATATCTCATGGGAATTCTAATCATAAAGGCGCGTTCAGTCATCTCATAGAACAAATTTCATCTGCTGGTAGGTATGGTTAATAAAATGATAGCAGTTATGTTATGGTTGTCGGTAGTATGGCAGTATAACATTGCAAGTAAAGTATATATTTTTTCTAACCGTGTGAGTTGTCTTTCATTTATTCTATCCTGCAAAATGGTGAGGATTGCATCAAATTGTAAAAAGATATGAATATATGTTTATTACCTAGGCCTGTATTTGTAGGTATGCTCATTTGATATTTAAAAACTAACAACTGGGATAATAATGCAACCCTTGTTAGCTTCCTCACTGCCGAATACGCAATGAATGGAGGAGTGTTGTGGAATGAAAGAAAGCTTATTATTTATATCGACGGATAAAAGCATCCCGAAGATGATTCAAAACATCCCGCTCGTCCATCGTTTTTCATTGTTTCTTGTCATTATTTACGTCACGACTAAAGGCCTCAAAAATATCTCTCTACCTTTTGACGAATACACCCAAAAATGTCTCTACGACCATGCATTTATTAAGACACGGAGGGCAGGTTGGGAAAATAGCCATAATTGTTAATCCATTCTTATCAGGCTGCGTAGCGTGGGAAGGACGAGGGTTTGGAGAGGAAGAGGCGTTCCCTCGTGGCTTGTGCAAAACGAAATTTTGTAGTAATACCTTCTTGGATAACCGTCTGGAGCTAGCACGAAAATGGGTCGTGTGATTAGAGCGCAAAGGAAGGGAGCTGGTTCCGTTTTCAAATCCCACACACATCACGGAAAGGGCCCTGCTCGCTTTCACAGTTTGGACTATGGTGAGCGAAATGGGTACCTGAAGGGCATTGTTACAGAAGTCGTTCACCACCCTGGGCACAACGCCCCCCCTCTTCCAAACAACACGTCTTGTTGCAGAAGTCACTTTTTTTTTGGTGGTGGTAACCATCAACACGTTGGGCATGCCAGTACCGTGCATCGTCATGCTCTCCTAGGACAAAAAGTTGGTCTCATTGCTGCTAGGAGAACTGGACTTCTACGCGGGTAGGCTGCAACGACAACTGCAAAGACAAACAACGCTTAGCATGCACGCCTACTCAATCATAATTAAATAATTATAAAGTCACTGATTATGCAAGAATGCCATTTTGTTTCTTTTTTTCTCCAGGTTGCTTTGTGTCATCAATTTATGGGGACCAGGCTATAAACCTTGTTTCCCATTATTGTTTCTTATCATTAGTGGTTTACTCTTGATTCAAAATTGGGGATAGACTTCAAACTAGGATGTAATCCTCGTTTACTTTTATCGTTTCAGGCTAATTTTTGAGCTGTCATATTAATTGACTTTGTTATTTTTTTTCTTATTTGAATAACTGCTTTTAGCTTTCAGATCATAAATGGAAAAAAATATAGTTTCTCAGTATCTTAAACTACAAGCTCTCTATTTTTAAGAAGTAATAATTTCAAGGAGTTTTTTGATGTATCAAAGAATTTGTCATTTGGAAACATTTGGAATGTCCATAAAAGATGAGGAAGATAATGTGCCAATACAATTTGTTAACAACTCTTATTAAGAATGTTTCTTACTCTATTTTCCTCTGTACATCACGTTCAACTTGTCATTACTTTTGTTTAGTATGATTCTTACTTTGTTTTCCTTTGTATAACTATTGCCTTGAAGGGGTCCCAACTGGTGCTCTAACTGTGTCTTTGTATTATGTGGTTGTTTCTCAATGAGGCGCATGTTCTCTTTACTTGAAAAATAAAATTTCAAGGGTTCTGATTGTTAAGTTCTACTTGGTCCTCTCCATTTGGTATATGTTTTTTATCTTTTCTATATACTCTGGGGTTGCATCTCTTGAAACGGGGACTACATGACAGGGATTAAATTTCCTCCAGTTGATGCATGCTGATACATATTTACTGATGAGTTGCAAGGTAAATTTAAAAGCTATTTTTAGCCCCCATTGCCAATGTATTTTTGTTGTCTAATGTCTATACATTCGTTTTAAAATTTGTGGTAAATCCTTTGGTTGATTGTTCTAGACTTTGGCCATGTGAACTGTTTAATAAAATCTCGTAAAGAAATGCCCACATTGACTGCAAAGATTAGGGCATGCATAAATTGGATTTGTTGCAAAGGTTTTAGAAACTCTCAAACAAGGGGTTTGAACCAGAGAATGGAAAAGGTACTTGCCATTAGATGATTCTTATTCCTTTTATTTGATTAAAAATGTAGTGGGGAAAATGCTTACTATTACACTAGTGCCCATAAAATTTGTATACTTTCTCTTTTAGAACAATAGACTCCATTTTGATCTCAAATCATATGAACTATTTTCTTGCTTAATTTTTGGACAAGAATTTTATTTTGTAGGTTACATATTTACCTAAAACCAATGTATTGGCTTAACTCTTTAGAATATTATTTAAATTCTTTTGAAAGTTCCTTGCTGTCTATGTTGTCAATATAGTGCAATTGGCTTAGCGGCAGTGAAGTCGCTATAGTATATTTGCATGAATTCAAATTTAGTTGTGCCTTTTAATTAGGGGAGAGGACCCAGTACCTGAGCATGTTTCAATAGTTGTGATAGTAGTTGTTTATATAATGTCTAATGTTTTTATCAATATTGGACCAATAGTTGTGACTTTAAAGTTGTTAGTGTTGATGATGACTACCTATAATTAAACAAAATGTATTCCTTTGATCTAAAAAGCAACCAATCATGTGATTCCACATCAGCGCTCAATAAAACATGTGAATTCACAAGTATTGGTCTCACTTTTTTTTTGGGCCTTTTTGGACACCTTGACAAAAAGCATGTTGATGTGGCATCATATTTGATGATGTGGCCCTGAAACCTTAGTTATAAGCAGGGGACTTGCCAAGTAAGTTGCTGTAAAAAATTGGGAGTGATTTGAAATTTCCACGTAGGATAATTAGAAGCGCGAAGTTAGGGTGCACAACTACTGGGTCCTCTACCCTATTGCATGAATCTCTACTATGAAACAGGTTTATGAACATCTTCGAAAGGATAAAAGGTAGTGAGTTTTTGTCAGGTGTCACTCTTGTCACTACTCTAATGGACATTTGTGAACTGAAATTAGCTCTAATTTTTCAAGCATTAGCAAGGGTACACATACACATCAAACAAATGTGTGCTTGCATGCCTGACTTTATAGATTATTTCTTAATCAATGCTCAATTATTTGTTTTCCCTTGCTGGTATTGGATTTATATGATCCAAATTACTGCTTCAACTAGAACCGATTAATGCTTCAACTGAAACTTTTTTGCAACTGCAAATCAGGACACGACAAAACCTTTTCATTCAAATGATACTAAAGAAAATGTTTTAGAAAATGTTTTACCAGTGCCATCTTAATAACCAAAGGATGCCACTGTTATGTCTTCCTTTTCTTATTATGTCAATTCTTATCTGTTTCAACCAAATTTTTGGTGTACCCAATTACACAGAAAAAGTGCAATAGCTGGTTATAAATTAATAATTACATGTTAATTTATTTATTATTCACTTAATCTAATATCTACCTATAAACTAATGATGTAATATAAATCCAACAATACGATTAACCTATATATAAACACGATCAATATAATCAATTTTGAAATGGTAGCACTGGGAGCACTGAGCGGGAGAAAGTGTGGCGACAAGTTCTTGAAATCTGCAGAGGATGGAGGTGAGGATCCAAACGACGATGAAGATGGTGGTTCTGCTGCTCGGCCTGTGTTGGCTATTTGTCACTCGGGGTGTGATGGGTCTGCGCAAACTCATCATGTGTTTCTTTCCTTTGTTGAGCAGTTGCGTCCATTCTAGTGCAGGTTGCTGCTGGTCTATGATGCCTCTATGCATGTTTATGCTGCACCGGTTGCATTTTCTTGGCCATGGAATTTGGTTCTTGTGGATGGTGATGACGACATAGTGGAGATTGACATTGCTGTGCCTTGTGCTCGAGTGTTTGACCTGCAGTGTGTGTTGTTTCCAGTGGTTGCTTTGCAGTGTGCTTTCTGCAACTCCTTGGTTGGCATTCGTTGGAGAATGCTGGTGGTGGTTCCCGACGTCTGCGGAGGTGGGGTGCTATGTGTCAGGCTAAAGGTTGTTGCACAGGGAGGCAACATGGCTAGTGGTGTTGTCTGGTTTGTGAGTGGCTCTCTTGGGATTGCTGTCTCTCTAGCTTTTCTTGTGTGTTTCCTTCCTCGACTTTGGTGGCTCTCCCTCTCTGGTTCGACTAGGGCTGTGGCTGGGCTACGCGTTCGGGGTTGTGCCTTGTTGGATGGTGTTAGTGGCTCTTTGGCTTGTTGGGTCAGTTTCCTTGCAGAGCCCTATTTCCTTTACTGCTGATGATGGCAATGCTTCTTCTATAGTAGGGGTCGCTGCTTTACTGCAGTGGGTTTTTCCCCTTCTCTACTTTGGGTATCTGGCCTTTTGTGTTGGATATGAGGTTTTGGGTGTGGAGACGGGTGATGATATTCTCATCCTCGTGTGCTCGAGGTATAGGGGAGCTGCTTGTCTCCTCTTGTGTTATGTTCTTCTCTCTCCTTGCTGGAAGTTTGTTGAGGATTGTACAGTGATGGTGGTGTTGTTTGAGCTTAGTCTCCTCCACTGGAGGTTGGGATATGGTGATTTCCTTTCCTGCCTTCCGTTGGTGATTCGTGTTTGTTGTTAGTGTGCCATGGTTTTGGGTCTGCTTGCCAATTGGGCACTCCCTTGTGCTGTTGGCTTGGATTTTGGATTTGAGCCCTCTCAAGCAACATTGGTGTTGTTGTGGTAACTTCACTACCAAAACTATGATGGGTGAGCAGGGTGATCAGGAAAGAGGATTTGAATTTTCTGGGTAGAAATGGGTGTTTGGTTTGAAGGCCACTAGATCTGGGCAAGGGGATGGCCTTTTTGGGGATGCAGCAAGAGAGAATGCAGATGACAAGCAGGAGGGAGCAGTGTCTGAGGCTTGGGGCCCAGAGAAAGGTGGGGACCCAAGTGGAAAGGCGACATCTGAAGGTAAGTTATCCCCTAACTCTTCTTCGAAGGACGAGGCTTGTGGGTCCGGGTGCCTTGGAAACTAGGTTGCAGACAATACATTGCGGGATCACTCATGAGAGGATCCAAAAAAGAAGTGGGTTTCATTGTTTGGAACCAAGCTGGTGGGCAAGTCTATTTTTCCTTCATTAAGCAACATCTCGTCCCCTGCGAGTGGGAAGTTGCTATTCTTGTTCCTGGTCCAATAATTGACCATAACGTCTCTAATGGATTCATCGCTAGTTGGAAAATTTATGGGTCCTTGACCAAATATTGAGATTGTCAAGGAATTTGTTAAGAAGAGATGTAGAGTCAAAGGTCAAGTAGAGGTTGTGGCTCTACCTAAAGGTTTTTTCTCCTTTTCTTTCTCTTGCGAAGAGGGTAAACTGGCAGTTCTGTGTGGTGGTCCTTGGGTCATTGGAAAGTCATGTTTGGCTATTAAGAAGTGGTCCCCAAAAATGGATTTCTTGGATGCTTCATTTGAGGTAGTGCATGTTTGGGTGAGTTTACCTAGGTTACCATTGGAGTTTTGGAATGAGGATGTTTTCAGGGGTATTGCTAGCTCCTTTTGGGTGCTTCTATCCATAGACAGTATGACTTCTTCCAGAAAGAGGCTATTTTTTTCTAGAATCTGTGTAGGGATTACCCAGTCCTTGGATCTACCCTCGTCGATTGAAATAGTGTCAAAACTTGGAAAATGGACTCAATCTGTTGAGTTTGAGACTCTTCCTTTTGTGTGCTTCACTTGTAAAAAAGTTGGGCATTGGGCGAGGAAATGTACGAACAATATGCCTAAGCCTAATGGTAAGGTGGTTTCTAAGGAGACCAAGATGTGGAAGGCTAAAATGGTGGAGAAGCCTCAGGAGGAGGAGAAGGGAGGAGACATCATTGTGGAGAGTCAGAAAATTGGCGAGAAGTGTATTCCCAGCCAGGGAGATAAAAAAGTTGAGGAAGTGTGAAAAGGTAATGATAATCTTGCAAATTCTGAAAGAGAGGTTTATGACCCTAATAGAGTTGTTGTAGACTCGAGAACAAGGGAGTCCCAGGGGGAGGAGAAAAAAGCAGGAGGGAGTGTCGTAAAGTAGAATGAGAATTTGAACGTAGTTCCAGACTCAGTGGCTGATATTTTGGAGGAAACCTCCCATTCTGACCAGAGGAAGGCAAGAGAGATGGAGGATTCTGAGAAGTCTGGGGAGAATATTTCTCATTCTTCTAGTCAGGATGGGTCTCAAAGCTCTCTGGAGATGGTGAAATCCACATTTGGGAACTCTGTCAAATCTTTCAGGGGGGGAACTGAGGTTGGCTATTCTCTACTGAATAGAGCTACTGTAGCAGATGACATTATGGATGGGAAATTTTTTTATGGGTCTAGAGGACCTAGCTCTTGAAGAGGAGAGCCTATTTACTAAAGTTGAGAAGAAGAAGAGAAAAAAGGGGAGCAATACAGTGGGGGTTTCTACAAGAAATAAATCAAAAGCGGATGTGGGAGTTCAGAGAGGTTTGGGCAGAAAACCAACAAAATGGCATAGAGAACAAGAATTCTTTCAAAATATTGCGGATGGAACTCAAAAAACCATCCTGGATTTATGCAGAACCCCATCAAAAAAATGAAGTTTATGTCTTGGAACATTTGGGGACTAAATAGTTTCCATAAACAAGAAATTTTGCACAATTTTGCTAGGGACCATAAGCCTGATATTTTAATTATTCAAGTGTCCAAGATGCCCAAAGAAAGGGTGGAGAAGATTAAGATTTTCAAGAATGGTGGTGTGCAGGGTAGGAGTTCGGATGGGGCCTCTGGGGGTTTAGTGACTTTTTGGAATCAGGATCACCTTCAAGGTACTCCGATTTTGGAAGATTCCAATCATGTGGCTACCAGATTTAAGCATACCAAAGATGATTTCAGTTAAATTTTGTCTAATATCTATGCGCCCAAAGTAAATCTACTAGGAGTTTTTGGAAAAGGCTTGAGTCTTTTAGATCTTGTTTTCCGTACGAGGACTAGATTATCATGGGGGATTTTAACACGCCTTTGCTGGTGTCGGAAAAATTTGGGGGATCTCAAATATAGTTGGATAGTAAGATGGATCTGATGGACTTTATCAATTCTCAATGTTTGCATGATGTGGACCTCAAGGGGGCCACTTATACCTGGTCTAATAGGAGGGCTAGGAATGATCTTATCCAAGTTCGGCTCGACAGGGCCTTAATTTCAGATAACTAGTTGAAGGATTACTTTTTCTCTTTAAATTCTCTTTCCAGAATTGGTTCGAACGATTTCCCTATAAGCTTTGTGGCTGACTCTATGTTGGGTAAGAGGAATTTCCCTTTTAGATTTGAAAATATGTGGTTGTCTCATCCTAATATCTTTAATTGTATTCAAGAGTGGTGGAATATAAATGTTTGTGGGATTGCTATGTTTAGAGTTGCTAAGAAGCTTGGTGAGGTCAAAACCAAGGTCAAGGCCTGGAATAATGAAGTTTTTGGGGATATTTTTGAGTCGAAGGTTGCTATTAAGTAGGATTTAAGGGACATTCAGGATCAAATTCAAAAAGAAGGTTATGTGGGAGACACCCTTCCTAAGGAGAATGAAATTCTTTCAAAATACCATGATATTATCTCAAAAGAAGAGGATTACTGGAAACTGAGATCTAGATCAGTGTGGCTCTCTGCTGGGGATAAGAACACCAGGATTTTCCATCTAACTACTATGAAACATAGGGCCTCCAACCACATAGCCTATATTATGAAGAATGGGGTTAACATTGAGAAGGAGGAAGAGATCAGGAGTGAGGCCATTCAGTTCTTTGCTAACCTTCTTTCTTTGGAAGAGGGGTTGGATGTGAGTGCTCAAAAAACTCTTATTGAGGCTATTCCTAACATTCTGAATGAGCATCAAAATAGATTCTTGATGGCTATCCCTTCACAAGAAGAGATTAGGAAGGCAGTTTTTTCTTTTGAAGGGAACAAGGCCCCTGGCCCAGACGGGTTCCCTATGTTCTTTTTCCAAGTCTTCTGGGAAATTGTGGCTGATGATGTTACTAGTGCTGTTAAGGAGTTTTTTGGACCTAGGAAATTGTTGAAAGAGCTTAATGCACATTTATTGTTCTTATTCCTAAGTTCCCTGGTGCCAATCCTTTTGATTATTTCCATCCAATTAGCTTAGGTAACTCTTTCTACAAAATCATCTGATTACCTCTAGGATTCTTGGGATTCTTCTGTTGTTGATTTCTCCCCAACAAAGTGGTTTTGTTTCAGGCAGACAAATTTTGGACTCTATTATTACAATTCATGAGAATATCCACTCTCTTGAAGCTTCGAAAAATCAAGGCTTTTTGCTCAAGCTGGATATGGCTAAGGCCTATGATAGGGTGGACTAGGATTTCTTGATCAAAGTCTTAAAAGCTTTTGGGTTTTCTGAAAGATTTTTGTAAATGATACGGGAATTAATTTCTACCACCAGTACTTCAGTGATCATCAATGACTCTCCTTCCTGCTTTTTCAAGGTGTTGAGAGGAATTAGACAAGGGGATCTTGTGTCTCCCATTCTCTTTACCCTTATGGTGGAAAGTCTGGGAAGGCTCCTACATAAAAAAGTGATGGAAGATAGTCTGAAAGGGTTAAAACCTTCTTCGACAAACCTAGCCTGTTCGCACCAGCAGTTTGTGGATGACACAATGCTTATGGGAAGTTCTACTATTGGTGAAGCCAGAGCTTTAAAGAGATGTCTTGTCCTTTATAAGGAAGGCTCAGGGAAAAAAATTAATAGGGCTAAAAGTTCTCTCTATTTTTTCAATACCCCTGAGCACAGATAAAGGAAGATAGCAAACATCTTAGGCTGTGGTGTTAATTCCCTTCCTTCCACGTACTTGGGTCTTCCTTTAGGGTCCAAACCTGCAGATTCGTTCTGGATTTCTCTTGTGGACAGGTTTAACCGAAAGTTGGTTGGCTAGAAAGGGGCCCTCTTGAGTCAAGCTGGTAAATTTCTATTACTTAAGGCTTCTCTTTAGAATTTGCCTGATTATACCCTTAGTTTGTTTAAGATTCCTGCCAAGTTTGCTGAGATCATTGATAAGATTCAGAAACGCTTCCTTTGGTCGGGGGTTGAGGAGAAGAAGAGGATTCCGTTGGTTGCTTGGGAGAATGTGTGTAGACCTAAGAAGTTTGGGGGTCTTGGCTTGATGAATATTAGAGTGTTTAACAAAGCCCTTCTGGCGAAGTAGGTTTGGAGAAATTTTGTAGATACTCATGAATGGAATACTATCTGGTGCAGTAAATACTTGCGGGGGATTGAATCTTTTAAATATTTTCTTAGTTCTCAGAATCTTCCCATTGGTTCTTCCCTCTAGAACAACACCATTAAGGCCAGGGACCTTGCTGATAAATAGGTTGGTTGGAAACTGGGAGATGGCAAGAAAATTTGATTTTGGGAAGATCAGTGGATTGGTAATGATCACTTGTGTAATATCCCGACCTTTGGGATTCATATGGAGGACTATAAATCCAAGTTTGGTTTTTTGGTCAGGGATTACTGGAGGAATAAACAGTGGGTTGATATTTCCTCAACTAGTCTGGATCTCTAGCCTTTGTAGGCTCTTCTTAATTCGGCCAGGCTTAGTTCACAGGGTTGGGAGGACTCTTTGGTTTGGAAGTTGACCTCCTCAGGGATCTAATCTGTTTCTTCTACGCTGGCCTCTTGTTATTCTAGCCTCCACTCCCCTTCCTAGGCTAAGGTGTGGGTGCACAACCTTACTCCGAAAGTTAACATGTTTGTAAGGATTCTCCTTCAGAACAAACTATTGACTAATGATAATCTTTGTAAGAGGGGTTTCTCCTTTCCTAACAGTTGTTATTTGTGCTATGTGAAGGCAGAGACTTCCTCACATATTTCTCTCCTTTGTCCTTTTGTTCATGCTATTTGGGGTAGGATTCTACAAATGTGGGATCTTAGCTGGGTTTTTCCTAGAACTATCTTGGATTTTTATAACTAGTGGAAGGTCCCTTCAAAGAATTGGGTGTTGAATTTTCTTTGGAACTATATCTTCCCCCACCTTGCTTGGGGCGTTTGGAAAGAGCGTAATAATAGAATTTTTAGGGATGTGGCTATTTCAAAGGAAGTGGTCTTTGGAAAGATTATAAGAGCTGTAGGTGAAAACTTTAACTTGCTCAATAATAGGAACAAAAGTAAAGGTAAGGTCAACTTTCAAGAGTATGAGATTAGAGTGGCGGAAGCTTGGAAGAGTAATGTAGACATGTCCAACATTTCCAAGCTTATGAAGGGACCTAAAGATGGTATCTTTTGGAGTCTCCCTACTCCTGGTTGGGTTAAAATCAATTTTGATGGTGCGGCCAAGGGAAATCTTGGGCCTGCTGGGAGTGGAGGTGTGATAAGGGATGAGAATGGTTGCTTTATTGTGGCCGTTGCACTCTCCTTAGGCACTCATACCAACCACGTGGCCGAAGCTACTGGAGTGTATCAGGTCTTGAAGCTGGCTAGCCAATTGAATTTCAAAAATGTTTGGATTGAAGGGGATTCAAATAATATAATTCAATGCTTAAAGGGACTTGAGAAACCTTCTTGGACTATAGAGAATTGGATAGACCTTTCAAAGGAAATTATTAATAATCTTGAGAAAATTTATTTCCCACATGCTTTTAGGGAAATAAATACGGTGGCGAATTTTTTTGCCAACAAGGGAGTTAAAGCTAAGGAAATGATGACATGGCGGAGGTATGATGAGTTGGAGGCTGATGTCAAGGCCTTAATCACGTATGACTATGTTCACAAGAAGGTGCAATTCCCCATTCCCCTGAATGATAGCTAAGTGTCCTTTACTACAGTCTTGGGACTGCGAATTAATCATCATTCATAGTTGGCTGAAGTGTAATTATCTTTTATACCATTTGAGTGATGTGAGCCTCGCATGCTTTCTAGGAATTTTGGGCGTTTGTGATTTTGGGCTTCTGGAATCTTCTATTCTTGCCTGCAAGACAACCAACATGGGTGGAACCGATGAGCAACAGATATGTATGGAATAATCCGAAGCTCTGGGCAAAGCTGGAGAAGGGTGGCATTACTGTTTTCATTAAGAAACTCCATGGCTGGGATCCAGAGGTTACTAGGGTCTTTGCCAAAGGTTGGAAGGATGGTGAGATAAATTTGTTTGGCAGACAAGTGGTCATTAATGAGCAGTTAGTTGTTGAGGTTACAGGCCTCTCTATAGATGGTTTTAAGTTCTACAGGGACATAAAGCTTTCTGACTGGGCGATCAATAAATTTCCAAAGTCAGAGGTTGAGAGGGAGGATTTGCAAAAGACTACCAGAAGTTATTACGACTCAGAGAGGATTGTCTCGCATTGGAGGAGGGTCTTGAACATGCTAATGGAGTACGTCACTTTGGATGGCTGCTACACTAGAGTCTTTGGGTATCATTTCATTCTCCTCAACCACTTCAGGCATCAGGTTAGGGTTTCACTTCCTTTCTATCTTGCCTCATCTCTGAATGCTAGTTTGCAAAGCCATAGGCATAATCCTACTAGGAATTCAATTCTCCACAAAGGCTTGCTTGTTCTTATTTATGATCACTTTAAAGCCATGCCGAATTTGTCCCACTAAACTCCCTCTTCTAAAGATAGGGTAGCTATTAAGGGGAAAGGGAAATCTAGTGATTCTCCCCAGAAGACGGGTAAGAAAAAGGTTTCAGAGGATCCCTCCTATGATGTAAATGATGAGGACTCACAGTTGGATTTGTCGTCTGAGTACTCTAGCTACCCTGCTACTGACAAAGATGAGAGGCCCCGTTTTCCTATGGATCTCAAAGCCGAGGATCACTACTTCAAGGAGGAACACGAATTCCCTGATGATATTCTTGCTATATCCTGCAATGGGTCAGTGGATTTTTTCAGATTAATTAGATGGGTGTTCTTTGAAATTAAGGAGATTAAATTGAACCAGAGAGCCATGAGCAGTAAAATGGAGAAAGATGATGACAATAATAATAGAGGTAGTGTTAGGGCCATTGATTTATGGACGAAGGATGAGAAGAAATATATGGTTGAATGCCTCAAGAAAACTATTGATGAGTTTCAGAATTTTAAAAACAACGATGAAGGTAAGTAGTCTAAGATGGAAGGCAGCTGAGGAACATCAAAAATTCTCTCCACAAAGTGCTGGTTATGAGCCATAAGATCTTAAAATCCACTACTAAGACCATGAGTACCATGGTGGAGAACTTGGAAAATGCGTATCATGTTAGGACTGCTGTGTTTGTTGATGTGGACAAAGAGGAAGGTTAGCTGGATAGTGGGGGGCCAAGCAATAGGACTAGAGCGAACTTGAAAAGGAAGGTAGATCAGGCTTTAGTGAATATCCAGGAGATCAAGAAGTCTGCACTTAATATGAACAAATTGGAGCAGGAGGTGGCGGAGATCCTTAGGAATCTGGCCTAGTGGCCAGTTATTTTGTGGTTTTTGGTCAGTTTTTTGCTGTGTTGCCTTGGTTTCTTTTGTTTTCTTCTTTGTGGGTAGTGTTTTGTTTTTTGGCTGGGCTTTGTTAATGCTCTTTCTCTTGCTTTTGTTCTGTTAAGGGTTTCAGGATCCCTCTAAAACATGTTTGTTCCTTTATCAAAAACATTGGTGTTGTTGTGGGTTGTGTTTGTGCTAGGAGAAGGTGAAGGTGGTGTTTTTTCCCTCTTGTTTTCTATCTTGGGTGGGTCCCCTATTGGTGATGAGGTTCAGTTCGCTGGCCTTCTGCCTATTGTGAGGTGTGGTTGGGGTAGGGTTCCTCTATTTGTGTGTTATGCTTGGTGTGTGGGAGCTTTTGGGATCACGATGCTGACCTTCGGTTCTTCCCCTTTTATGGGCCTGATGGGGACTTGTGGTCTCCTAAGGTTGTGCTCTGGTTAATACCGGTTCATTTCACTTTGATGGTTGCTTTGGGCCTTATCTGGTTGGCCCAGATGGGTGGTGTCTTTATGTTGTTGGATGGGGTGCCTTTTCTACTGCATGTGTTGCCATCGGATGTGAAGCCCTTCCTTTCTTATTTCCCTATTCTCTGCAATGTTCTTCAGTTGGCTCCTTTTGAGGTGGAGATGGTTGCTGTTGAGATGGTGGAGAGTTCTTTCCCCTCTTATGTGTTCCTATTGAGGTGGAACCTATTTTTGTGGGTGAGTGGTGGCTCTGGTCTGGATGGGTTTCATTTTTTCCACTCCTACAGAGGGGAGCCCTCTCCTCTTGAGGTGGATTTTGGGTTGGTTCTCCAAGTGGGTTGGTGTTGCAAGTTGGTTGTTGCTTCTTGTGTTTAAGATTTTTTCTTTATCTTTGGTTTTCCTTCTTGTTGTGGCTGGGTGACTGGTGAAGGATGGATCTGCTTTGGTTCGGTTGCTATAGTGCTTGGGTTGGTGCATTTTGAAGATAGCTTCTCTATTGCTATGGGTGTTTCCTACCCCTCCTTTGGTGGGAATTTGGTAGGGTCTATTTTGAGTGGTTGTTTTGCTACAGTCCAGTTGCTGTAGGTGGTTTGTGGCTTGGTTGTTTACTGGCAAGACCCTTGGGCTAGTTGTGTTATGAGTTGCTCAGGGCTGTTGCTTGCCCTAAGTTTCAGTTGCTCCTGGTTTTGGTGCCAGGTTTGGGTTGTGTGTTTGCCTTTTCTTGGGACTACTATTGGTTCTGAGTGTCCTTCCTTGCTTGGTTATCTGGTGACCAAGTGTTGTTAGTGTTTCTGCTGTGTGTTACAATCTTCTTGCTGGTGTTGGTTCTATTTGTTGTGACCTTCTCTTAGCTCTGTAAAGGTTCTTGGTCCTTTCAAAACCATGCTTGTCCTTCTTGGCCCTTGTGGCTCGTTGTGTTAAGGGTATGACACCCTGTAAATGCTACTTATCTTATAAAAAACAATACAATTAACCTATATTAAACTTAAAGAAAGTTTATTTTCCTTTCAAAAAATATACAAAGATAAATTATACTAAATTAATAAGTGGTCTCATGTTATCTATAGATTAATAAATTGAAACTAATCTCCTTTATAGTCTTATTGTTATCACTTGTTAGTGAGTTGGATAAACATATGATTCATGGAGGTTATACATGTTTATAATTATTTAACTAAAAAACATAGTGATATTGACATAAATAAATAGATATATAGATAATATTAAAAGATTTATCAAATGCTTTTAAATAGATAAATTGAATGGATAATTTATTGATATTAATAAATTTTAAATTATTCAAATAAAACTACTATTGATTTCATGATTTTTAAAATATAGTATGGTTATATATAGATTAATTAGTAGATCTCTCATCTTTGAATTTTGAGGATTTGTTTATAGGTTCCACATCTTATATAATTTATTTTTTGGGATATTATTTTATCTAATGTTCTACTAATTAAAATACCATTATAGAACATTCAAAATTATAATTCTTCTCTTATACTACTCCTATAGGTTAATGTCTTCCCATCTTTTTTTCTTCTTTCTCCTCTTGCAAGGAATCTTCTTAACCTTCTCCATTGTTCACTTCTATAAATTGAAAATTTCTCCTTCAATCTCCTCTTGCAAGGTAGCTACAACTTATTCCTCTTTGCTTTCCTCCTTCATAACTTGTAGGCCTACCACACACTATTATTGGAGTAGGAATATCCCTTCAATATGCCTTAATGACACTATAATGTCTTTGCAAAGAATTGAACCTTAGTCTCTAATATTAGAATGGAATAGTCCTACCAATTATTAACAATCCTTTTAGCAAGTCATTAGAAAATAAAATAAAAGGATATATATATATATATGTTAAATTCTATTATCTAATGCTTATTAATTTAATATGTTTTTATTTTAAATTGTAAAGCTTCTATTAACAACTATGTATAGTTTTTGCATTGATGAGATGGGTTGTTGTATCTACATGAGAATCAAAGAGAACTATGTTGACATTAGGCATGGAAGGGTTGTAAGATTGGCATTCACATAGAACTCCTCTAGCACCAAGCACCACATTCACCTAGAGGATGGACATGTCCTAGTCAAAGAAGATAGTTTCTTCAAGAGAATGATCAAAGAAGCTATTTTTATTATAAATAACCAGACCAACCTAAACCAAGATGATGGGTGGAACTTGATCCATAGTCAAAATCCTCTATTAAATTTCCTCTGATCTTACTCCTCATCCCTTTATCTTTCTTTTCCCACCCACTCTTTTCTCCCTTAGTTCTATCTATATCGATTTTCCCCTTTGTCACAACCTCATCACTTGTTGTTTCTCCTTCCCTTGGCCTATATTTCTTATCCTTTCCTCACACCCCCAACCTCCCTCTAGGATCCTCCCTTGTCCTGATCACCATCTCATTCCCCCCACCTTATTCTTCATCTTCTCCACCGTCCCTCCTCTCTTACCCTTGTTTTCCCTTGTCCCTAATCCTTCTTCTATTTGTCTTCTTCAAGTGTTAGCTCCTTTTTATTTAGTTGTCAGTCCTCTTCTTTTGGACTTGGTTGTTCCTCATTTTTTCTCATCATTGTTTGAATGTCTTTCTTTTTATTTCATTTTTTGTTGTATACTTCTATTAGTTTCATTTACATTTTTACTCTTTTCATAATTTTGAAATCTTCCTTTTAATTGCTTGTCTTTCTTCTATTAATTTCATTATTGTTCATAATCATTTAAGTTTATCATTGTAATTTTTAATCTTTAATTTAATAATTTTTTTTTTTTCATATATTACTTATTTTTATTTTTATTTTTATTTTTATACTTTTCATTTAAGTGTTGGTTATGAGCCATAAGATCTTAAAATCCACTGCTAAGTGGAGAACTTGGAAAATGCGTATCATGTTAGGACTGTTGTGTTTGTTGATGTGGACAAAGAGGAAGGTCGGCTGGATAGTGGGGGGCCAAGCAATAGGACTAGAGCGAACTTGAAAAGGAAGGTAGATCAGGCTTTAGTGAATATCCAGGAGATCAAGAAGTCTGCACTTAATATGAACAAATTGGAGCAGGAGGTGGCGGAGATCCTTAGGAATCTGGCCTAGTGGCCGGTTGTTTTGTGGTTTTTTGTCAGTTTTTTGCTGTGCTGCCTTGGTTTCTTTTATTTTCTTCTTTGTGGGCAGCGTTTTTTTTTTTTGGCTGGGCTCTGTTAATGCTCTTTCTCTTGCTTTTGTTTTGAGGATCCCTCTAAAACGTGTTTGTTCCTTTATCAAAAACATTGGTGTTGTTGTGGGTTGTGTTTGTCCTGGGAGAAGGTGAAGGTGGTGTTTTTTCCCTCTTGTTTTCTATCTTGGGTGGGTCCCCTATTGGTGATGAGGTTCAGTTTGCTGGCCTTCTGCCTATTGTGAGGTGTGGTTGGGGCAGGGTTCCTCTATTTGTGTGCTATGCTTGGTGTGTGGGAGCTTTTGGGATCACGATGCTGACCTTCGGTTCTTCCCCTTTTGTGGGCCTGATGGGGACTTGTGGTCTCCTAAGGTTGTGCTTTGGTTAATACCAGTTGATTTCACTTTGATGGTTGCTTTGGGCCTTATCTGGTTGGCCCAGATGGGTGGTGTCTTTATGTTGTTGGATGGGGTGCCTTTGCTACTGCTTGTGTTGCCATCGGATGTGAAGCCCTTCCTTTCTTCTTTCACTATTCTCTGCCATGTTCTTCAGTTGGCTCCTTTTGAGGTGGAGATGGTTGCTGTTGAGATGGTGGAGAGTTCTTTCCCCTCTTATGTGTTCCTATTGAGGTGGAACCTATTTTTGTGGGTGAGTGGTGGCTCTGGTCTAGATGGGTTTCATTTTTTCCACTCCTATAGAGGGGAGCCCTCTCCTCTTGAGGTGGATTTTGGGTTGGTTCTCCAAGTGGGTTGGTGTTGCAAGTTGGTTGTTGCTTCTTGTGTTTAAGCCTTTTTCTTTATCTTTGGTTTTCCTTCTTGTTGTGGCTGGGTGACTGGTGAAGGATGGATTTGCTTTGGTTCGGTTGCTATAGTGCTTGGGTTGGTGCATTTTGAAGATAGCTTCTCTATTGCTATGGGTGTTTCCTACCCCTCCTTTGGTGGGAATTTGGTAGGGTTTGTTTTGAGTGGTTGTTTTGCTACAGTCCAATTGCTGTAGGTGGTTTGTGGCTTGGTTGTTTACTGGCAAGACCCTTGGGCTAGTTGTGTTGTGAGTTGCTCAGGGCTGTTGCTTGCCCTAAGTTTCAGTTGCTCTTGGTTTTGGTGCCAGGTTTGGGCTGTGTGTTTGTCTTTTCTTGGGACTACTATTGGTTCTGAGTGTCCTTCCTCGCTTGGTTATCTGGTGACCAGGTGTTGTTAGTGTTTCTGCTGTGTCCTACAATCTTCCTGCTGGTGTTGGTTCTATTTGTTGTGACCTTCTCTTAGCTCTGTAAAGGTTCTTGGTCCTTTCAAAACCATGCTTGTCCTTCTTGGCCCTTGTGGCTCGTTGTGTTAAGGGTATGAAACCCTGTAAATGCTACTTATCTTATCAAAAACAATACGATTAACCTATATTAAACTTAAAGAAAGTTTATTTTCCTTTCAAAAAATATACAAAGATAAATTATACTAAATTAATAAGTGGTCTCATGTTATCTATGGATTAATAAATTGAAACTAATCTCCTTTATAGTCTTATTGTTATCACTTGTTAGTGAGTTGGATAAACATATGATTCATGTAGGTTATACATGTTTATAATTATTTAACTAAAAAACATAGTGATATTGACATAAATAAATAGATATATAGATAATATTAAAAGATTTATCAAATGATTTTAAATAGATAAATTGAATGGATAATTTATTGATATTAATAAATTTTAAATTATTCAAATAGAACTACTATTGATTTCATGATTTTTAAAATATAGTATGGTTATATATAGATTAATTAGTAGATCTCTCATCTTTGAATTTTGAGGATTTGTTTATAGGTTCCACATCTTATATAATTTATTTTTTGGGATATTATTTTATCTAATGTTCTACTAATTAAAATACCATTATAGAACATTCAAAATTATAATTCTTCTCTTATACTACTCCTATAGGTTATTGTCTTCCCATCTTTTTTTCTTCTTTCTCCTCTTGCAAGGAATCTTCTTAGCCTTCTCCATTGTTCACTTCTATAAATTGAAAATTTCTCCTTCAATCTCCTCTTGCAAGGTAGCTACAACTTATTCCTCTTTGCTTTCCTCCTTCATAACTTGTAGGCATACCACACACTATTATTGGAGTAGGAATATCCCTTCAATATGCCTTAATGACACTATAATGTCTTTGCAAAGAATTGAACCTTAGTCTCTAATATTAGAATGAAATAGTCCTACCAATTATTAACAATCCTTTTAGCAAGTCATTAGAAAATAAAATAAAAGGATATATATATATATATTAAATTCTATTATCTAATGCTTATTAATTTAATATGTTTTTATTTTAAATTGTAAAGCTTCTATTAACAACTATGTATAGTTTTTGCATTGCTGAGATGGGTTGTTGTATCTACATGAGAATCAAAGAGAACTATGTTGACATTAGGCATGGAAGGGTTGTAAGATTGGCATTCACATAGAACTCCTCTAGCACCAAGCACCACATTCACCTAGAGGATGGACATGTCCTAGTCAAAGAAGATAGTTTCTTCAAGAGAAAGATCAAAGAAGCTATTTTTATTAGAAATAACCAGACCAACCTAAACCAAGATGATGGGTGGAACTTGATCCATAGTTGGAATCCTCTATTAAATTTCCTCTGATCTTACTCCTCATCCCTTTATCTTTCTTTTCCCACCCACTCTTTTCTCCCTTAGTTCTATCTATATTGATTTTCCCCTTTGTCACAACCTCATCACTTGTTGTTTCTCCTTCCCTTGGCCTATATTTCTTATCCTTTCCTCACACCCCCAACCTCCCTCTAGGGTCCTCCCTTGTCCTGATCACCATCTCATTCCCCCCACCTTATTCTTCATCTCTCCACCGTCCCTCCTCTCTTACCCTTGTTTTCCCTTGTCCCTAATCCTTCTTCTATTTGTCTTCTTCAAGTTTTAGCTCCTTTTTATTTAGTTGTCAGTCCTCTTCTTTTGGACTTGGTTGTTCCTCATTTTTTCTCATCATTGTTTGAATGTCTTTCTTTTTATTTCATTTTTTGTTGTATACTTCTATTAGTTTCATTTACATTTTTACTCTTTTCATAATTTTGAAACCTTCCTTTTAATTGCTTGTCTTTCTTCTATTAATTTCATTATTGTTCATAATCATTTAAGTTTATCATTGTAATTTTTAATCTTTAATTTAATAATTTTTTTTTTTCATACATTACTTTCGTTTATTTTTATTTTTATTATTATACATTTCATTTTAATAAATTCCTTGCTTCTTTCTTTCTTTCTCTAGGTTTGCTTTATTTTCTTGATTTTGTTGAATTTTTTCTTTAGATAATTGTATTTCTTTAACCCTAAAGGCCCTCCCTTAGATCCCTTGCACTCCATTTCATTCCATTCTCTCTATTTTTAAGGAACATTTTTTTATGTAAATAATTCATATCATAAACTATGAAAATATCATGTTTTTAAAGATTTTTATTTTTTATTAATTAAATTTAATTATAATATTTTTTTTTTTTTGAAATGCACATATCCATCTTCACATATATTATAAGAAAATAATACAGTATTCAAAAAAATAATATAATTTATAAAAAAATAAAAAATTATCTTAAATTAAAAAACTTCAATTATTATACTAAAAAAATTGTTACCTTCACCCTTGCATTGTCAATCTTTTCTTTTAATCATTCATTTCATTAATACAAACTGCAATTGTAAAAGATCAATAATATATAGATATTTTAAAATTAATTATTAAAAAACCACATTTCTTACATATTAATTGACAAGTTTCTTTCATTAGTGTGAATTGCAAATATTAAAAAAAAAGGTAATAGAAAGGATATAACTCCTTCCTCTTTAGCTTACTTTGTATAAGCTGACTCTGTATTTTAGTATATAATATTCTGCAATTTAACCATTCTTTTGTGATGTTAAAATATATATATATTATTTTAAATTGTTTCTTATATTTAATTATTATAAAAATCTATAGATGAAAAGTTGTACCAAAAATATCACTCACAAAATTATTTTTAAGAAAATTTATTAAAAGGTTTTTTGAATAATAAGATAGATAAAGATAAGACTTCACACAAAAGAAAATTTATTGAAGTTTAATAAGATTAGTACACAACGCCAAAACAATAAAAATATCTTAAACAAGATTGCAATCACTTCAATAGAACAAACTACAAAAACACACAATGATCTACCAAGAAGAGTTTATTTTGCTTATGAGTTCCATATCCAATGAAACTCATTACTTTCCTCCTAAGAAGGCCTTGAGGCGCTTGACCTCAGCATCTGCAAGGAAAGTAGTCTTCTCAATAACCTCAGCTGGAAGAGTACTGGCAAAGAGAGCAAAGGAAGTAATCTGCAATCCAGGTAGAGGACTACCAAAAGATGCAAAGGCAATGGCATTAGATTTCCCCACATTGATCTGGAAATGAAGCAGCCCTCTAGGAAAAACCATTATATCCCCCTTGTTGAGGGTATTGATGTAAACAGAATTGTCTGAGCCTATAAAGCCTGCACAAATGACTCCTTGGATAACCACTAGGATTTCAGAAGCCCCTGGGTGGGTGTGCAGAGGGATGACACCATTAGGGGCAAAGTCCAGCCTTGCTATGGACACATCCAACCCATTCACTGCTGGAAACTGTGGTGTGAATGCAGGTGTTACAGCAGCATTAATGGCATTGCTCACATTGCCTACAAATATGAACCAAATTAAAAATGGAACTCAGAAAGAAAAGATGATGTAATTGAAGAACAAATTTATAATCTAAAAATTCAAAATATGATATTGAAGCAATTCAAATTATATCTACAAGCATTCCCATATATATCTCCAAGATGGGAAAGTATGTCTGATACCCAAAAGGAATACCAGGACTCAAGATAGAGGAAAAATTTGACCACCCCAACTTAACCCATCTCAAAAGCAAAAAGATTGTGAAGTATATAAAACAGAAATGGAAAAACTACCATACCCACTATATAAAACATTGAGCACAGTAACATGGCCACCCCAACTTAACCCATCTCAAAAGAAAAAGTTGTGAAGTATATGAAACAGAAATGGAAAAACTACCATACCCACTATTTAAAACATTGAGCACAGTAACATAGCCACTCCAACTTAACCCATCTCAAAAGATAAAAGATTGTAAGTATATAAAACAGAAATAGAAAAACTACCATACCCACAATATAAAACATTGAACACAGATAATGCAATGGAAGTTACCATATTTTGCACATTTTAAACATGGGAAATTAGGGTCCTAGTCCTAACCAACCAACCAAACAAACATCAACTAAACAGCATAAAACAGAGTCTTTTTAAAAATAAAATCATAAGAGCTATCAGTGCCACAATTCAACCAAAACCCAAACATAGAAGTAACCATGTTAACGCAAGAATTTGATGAAAGTTTCCCAACATTACCTGCATTGACCAGACCAGCGTAGGCAAAATCATATGAAGTTAAACTAGAGACCTTCTTGCATGGGTAACCAGATGGAGTGAGAGCAGCATTCAAGTCTGCTACACAGAAATCTTGAGCAGTGGTTGAACCCAAAAAGCAGAGGAGAAAAAAGAATCCCAAGTAAGAGAGAGGGGCAGCCATTGAAACAACACTACTGACAACTCACAAGACTCATTATCACAATTTGCAATGGTAGTGCTTACTTTATAGTGAATTTTGTGGGGGTCAAGCCAAAGATCTCTGCATGGCATGAGCTGTCAGTCAATGTACTGACCTCTTATTGTCCACAAAATTGAAGTCTTTGTTATCTCTCTTTCAGTGGCCTTTTTGCATTCATATGCTTGTCAAGAAAAGTCCCAAATGTCTCGTGATCATGTTTATATACAGACAAAGAACAAGAAGCCTAAGTCTATATATTACCTGGCAACAATTGAACTTGTCTTTTCGTTTGTGATAGATGGTAATATTCCTGTGGGAAGATTGGTGGATCTTCCTGTGGAAATATTGGAGGATAAAGTGACATCTCAAGACTTAAAAGCACTGGCTGTCATTCATTGTCTGTAATATGCTAATCCACAACTGGTTGTTTTACTACAAAAGGATGGATTTTAAATGAGTTTGTTATCTTTTTAAACATATATTTATGAATAACAAATGTTTGATTTATTTATTTATTATTTTTTTTTTTTTTGTTATTTCAAATGTTTTTAATGAGATTATATTAATGATATTTTCAGGAGTAGATATTATATTATTTTTGTCATTTTAATATGATTTTAATGAACAATCGTTGTGTTAATGGTAGTTTAGGAATGGTGAGTTATTTATAATTTTAGGTTTTTTATTCTATATTTTTTAAATTGATAAAACTTATAAAATATGTAATGTTATTAAAAATGTTGTAGCCTAATTAATAAAGATGATGGCGTGTTACTTCCTCCACCAAAGTATACATTTTTAAAGGTCCAATATGTTGGGAATTAGTGTTAACATAGGTGTTAGTAATTATGTAAATATAGAAAAGTAATTACTATTGTAATAGTGAGGTTGTTAATAAACAACTCACTAATATAGCTTTGGATGGGTAGTCATATATACTTTGAAATAACAATATATCACGAATAATGTGTTATACCCATGAATGGTATTCCGGGATATTTGTTATAACACCTCTGTATTAAATAGGAGGTTATTTGGCTATGTAAGTGGCTATATATTAGCCATGTATTGAGCATGAGAATTGAAGAAATATATTATTATCATTCACAAAATTTTACACAACTTACAATCCCCCCCTTTTTTATTTAAAAGTGTCAATTTAAAACCTATTTATAATTATACATTTTTTTTTACTTAATATACTTGGGTTAGACAACCAGGGGACAAAAAAAACATCAAAGCATAGGATTCAAGTAATACATCCAATTAATTTTTTGATGCTCAACCCTCATGCTTTTATCAGCAAAAACAAAATTTAGTCCAAACACAAATGATCTCAAAACAAAGAATCTTTGAATAATTGGGTGTGTACTTTTGCATGCAGTTTTCTTCTTCTTTTTTACCACTATCCAATTTTTCTCTAAAGGAAATAAATTTAAGTCCTCCAAATGAGCACTTGGATGCACACCATCATTCTTATAAGTTGTCTTTGTTGTATAGTCCAACGAAGCTCGCTTGTCCAAGTCAAGCCCACACCACATCTTCTTGGAGGATGTCACAATACATAAATCTTTCAAGGGATAGGGGGGTTAGATATAAAGTCCTTAAAAGTCCTCTCCCCTATAATTACATTCTCACTTCCCTTTGTTGAGTAAGCTTTCACAATTGTTGACACATTAGGAGCTTCAGTTGTCTTAGTTTCAAAAAAACCTAGAACATCATCCTCAAGAGGATCATTCAAAACAAGTAATGTGCCTTACCACCCTCCCACCAAGTAGGTTTCAACTAGCAAATCCCATGAGAAAAAACCATCAATTTGGAGATTTTTTTGGGACAAAGAGAGGTAAAGTGACTAGTAGAGTAGCAATATGTACACCTAAAAGAAATTTTCTCATAATCCATCAATTTTCTCCATCTTTGATCTACTATCAGGTCACCAACAAGCAATTTTTTGTAGGCAAACCCTTGGTTATGTCCATCTCTACACAAATGTGGGTGTGTGGTGTGAGAATATTGAAAAGTCACCTTTGACATGTGATGATATTTCTTGAGACAATTGCCAATAGCCTCCAAACACTTGGTTTCCCAAAATTGAATCAAAAGATAAGACAATATCAGTCATAATAATGTAATGGAAAACACATTTGAATGGGGATCAAATGTAGGGAACTAAGGCTTGATGTAGAGAAAATTGACTTGAAAGTCCCACATACCAACTTGTGGCACACAATATTTATCTTTAACAAAGTCCAATTCTAAATTGAAAAAACCTTAGGCATAGGGTAAAATGAAAATTACAACTTCTAGGTGCATCTTCCATTATTTTGCAATCAACTCATTTAGGTCACACAATTTTGGCCATAATTTCATAAATTTACTAATCATGACATGTTCCATTAGGTGGTGTTTCCACTCTATGAACTCAAACCTTATTTTTATGTTTGGAGAATGAGCTAAAGGATATAAATTAGCAAAGGTGTATGCATAAACACTAGAGTTCATAGGAACCCTAGACTCATGTGAGGTGGAATATTGAACAAATGGACATGACCTATAAGGGACCATAACATGCCCAATGATATCAAGAGAGGTTGAAAGGGTTCTCCCTAAACCATTAGTGTAAGGTTTGTCATGAATGATGAACATGATGTCCATATATAAAGAAATATGGTAATAAATCTTGAGAAAAGGAGAATGGTTTAGTGAAAGAGGATACAATCGTGGACGATCATGAAAATCACATTTGTGAAGAGGATATGTGCGTATTAAGAGATCTAATGATTGAGACTTACAACATTATTTCTCTCCTTCCTAATGTCCCTAACATTTGGAAAGATCTATTCGAACAGAAGGACCCAATCATTGGTAAGCATGAAAATCATAGTTATTATTCTCTTGATGCCTCCCCTTTTTGTGATGAAGCTACTTTGCAAAATCTAACCATGGAATGTGATGAACCTCTTGTTTGCTCCTCTCCTAAAAGCTCTCCTACTAGGGTAGTTATTATGGCACAAGAGAATGACACCTTAGTGAAAAAGGATGAAATCATGGACAATCATGACAATCACATTTGTTTTTCTCTTAGTATCTCTCCTTGTTGTGACAAAGATATTTTGGTGTTAGAAGATCAAACAAACGAGAGTTATGAGAGTCCTATTTGTCTCTCTTCCGCTAAGGAACACATTATTGAACAAGAGAATGCCATCATTGATAAGCAAGAAAATCCAACCATTGATAATCCCCTTACTTGTGATGAAGTCATTTTAGAACCAATGTTTGAAAGTCATGAACATTTAGTTTGTAGCTCTCCTAAAAACTCTCCTACTAGGGAAGATATCATGGTGGAAGAAAATGATAACATTGACACATATATTTCAAAAAATAGTGATGTGGCTTCCTTAGATGAAGATGATGAAGTGAAATTAGACTCCTCTTCACTAAGAAATCATGAAAATAAGGATAAGTGTGTTGAGGTCATGAACATTAGGACTCCCTCGAGTCCTCTAATTCTTAGACCTCCTACAAATCCTTTGGTCATTGGACCTCCTAAGCCTCAAATTATCATTTCTCCATCCTCACAACAACCACAAGGTCAAAATAAACCCGTGCTTATCTTAGAACCACCTAAAAGGCAACTTGATAATGACAATATTTTGCAGCAACCGAGTTCCAATACCGTTCCTCATACATATAACACAAGGAATAATCCGAAACCAAGACAACCAACTCCAACATCCCTCCTGTTGCCTAACCCTATCTTGCCTAGTGCTCCTCGTTTGCCTTTACAAAGTGGAAATGAGTATGATCTTGTTCAATAGCTTAAGAAAACTTCTACTAAGATATCCTTATGGGACCTTATTCAAGCTTCACCTATTTATCATAACATGATTCAAAGTGCTTTACAACAAGTTCCTACCCATCCTAATGTGCAATAAAATGATGTGGAAGCCAAAATTCAAGTTGTAACTCTGATCAACTTAGACATTACTTTCCGACAAGATGAGTTACCTTCGTTAGAAGAGTAAAAAAAAAATGAAGCTGTCATGATAATAGCTCACGTTAATCGAATAACAATAAATAAAACTCTTGTTGATAGTGGCTCAACCCTTAACGCGTGTAGCATAAACCTTCTTGATAATATTGAAGTTGAAAAAATTCAAATTCAACTTGATTCTTTATCTATTTGTGGGCTTGATAACGTAGGAAAACAACTGCTTGGAGTCATCACATTACTTATAAAAGTTGGAAAGGTCCTATTACAAACTCCAGTCCATGTTATGCCTCATGATATTTCCTATAATCTTCTCTTAGGAAGGCCATGGATTCATGCAATGAATGGGGTGCCTTCTACCCTTCATCGTAAAATGAAGTATGTCTACAACAATGAAGTTTACACACTCAAGGTCAATCCTCAACCTGAAAGTTGTTTGATTGTTGAGAAAGAAGGACGAGATCCTTCGAAAGCATTGTATCCAACTACAAAAGTGGAAGTCGCGAAGGAAGAACACAAGAAGAACATTGATGAAGTCACTAAGTTGTTAGAAGATGATTGCCCAGTTACTTAGATTTCACACCAACATTCATGGGAGAATACAAGATCATGACAAAAGAATCTAAAAAGGGAAAATAAGAAGTGGTAATGTCAACAGAAAACTCAAAAGAACCTTCGAAAGTATCCACCTCAACCACTTTAGAAGAAGCAACAAATTACACAACAAACTTTGATGAAGTTGATTATGAGCAATCACCGAACTTGAAAGAAATGAAAAAGCTTTATGGAAGAGGTTATGAACTTATGAAACAACTTAGGTATAGTGGAAAAGGATGTGGTGCTAGAGAAAAAATTATTCATGTCCCTATAGAGCCTAACATGCAAGAAACAACTAGTGGTCTTGGTTATTGTCCTTTGAAAGCAACAAAAGCATCAAAAAGCCTTCACTTAATATCAACACTCTTACAAAAAATTCTTCCAAGACAACTTTAACTTTGGTGCATCTTGAACTAATAGATATTACATGTGGGAATATTTCATTAGATAGGCATCAAGTTGATACTTTTTCTACTTATTATAATCAATAACAATAGATGTTGCTCCTTGCCATGTAATAGTTGTAGGATCATAGCATACTCACTATTGCATGTTTTACATTCATTGCAAATCATTTCCTTTTTGCAAGGAGCGGCATATCATCAATCATATTGGCTCATCCTTGTCTTGCACTAACTGGGGGCAAGGGGTTAGGTAGCCTTGTCCTTGTATGACACTTGTTGATTGTATCTTTTGGCTAGTTAACTGCCTTCCATGTATATATAAGAGCAAGCTTGGGATGTGGACGACATGCCTTAAGTTGGCTCGCATATGACGTATTGAGTTATCCTTAGTATTGCATTTTGGGGCCAACCCCTTATTCATGATGTAGTTTCATTTAGGAACATATGACTTGGTATATGGCTTTCCGAGGAAGCTCTCATGTCTTAGGAGAACACATTGGCTACTTTAAAGTAGTTGCTCACAACAATGGTGTTAGAAACCACTTTAAAGTGGGGGAATACATCGATGATATCTTTCGACATTCTACATATTTCATGGTGTGATTTTCTTTATTCTTGTGATGCATCCTTTTCTTGGTGGTGTCATTGGGTTTGATGTCCTCCAAGAGCGTGATATTTTTAAGCGCACAATTTCCCTTAGTGGCATGATGCAACATGAGGCATCCCATAAGTGGCAATCTGATATTCTTGACTTGTCCTCTCTTGGAGACATTAGGCACAATGCTCCTTAAAAAGAAGACCTTACACGAACAAAGCAAGATCCCCTTGAACAAAAAAACCTATAGACACAATACTCATAAGCATTTAGCATTGTGTTGCCTTATCAAAGTTATTAGGAGGATAAATTCGATAAGGTATGGGAGCCTAATATGATTCTCTCATTTGCCACCCTTTTGGGATACTCACCTAGTGGACAGCCTAAGGTTCCACTACCCTAGAGTGAACGCGTGTGTCATTTGCATAGTGGACATCGAGTTCTACTTTTGAACACTTTCAGACAAAAAGTTGAGACATTTTCCACATCGCATTGGATAGTCAAAGCTTGATCCTAATTCCCATTTTCTTGGACAAACAACTACATTCCACATTGCGTTGGGACGGTCGAAGCTTGATCCTTTATTTTCTTGGTCTTTGATAGTATATGCTTGAGTATCTTTGTATTTTTTACATACATAAGTGTCTTGAATGTCTACTTTAATGTGAGTTTGACATGGGGGAAAACTCTCACTAAAGTGGGGGAAAAATGTAGCATAGAAAAAAGTAACCCTTTTTCATACTTAATCTGGGAATGAATAATTAATGATAAAATGAACTTAATTGTGCCTTATTTAGGGTGTTGTAAAATGTTTCTTTACACTTTCACACTAATCTAGGGCTTTATTAATTAATTGAGGTTAATTAGCCCCTTTAATTCAAATCCAAGCCTAATTTATTGCATTCTATGAGGGATAAAACTTGACACTCTTAAATGAAATTACACAACACTTAATTTTGCAAGGAATGTGTCATAGTCTAGTGACCTAGGACCCATTCACCACTTGGCGAATGGGTCCCCACTAGGTCCTAGGACCCCCTTTTGGCATGTTATTTCACATTGCCCGAAACATGTCCTAGTTGAGTATGTTAGGACCCATTCACCCTATGGCGAATAACTTAGGACACCCCCCTTGGGATGTGTTTTGGGTGGGATTTTAATGATTTCAAATCCTAGATATGATGTCAGAGCTTGTGTTATTTGAATTTTAGGATTTGATCTTAAGTTAAGTATAAATATAAGGTTATTTCACATAGTTTCATCCTAGATCTTCATAAGCAATCAAGAGTACTTTCACAAGAGCATTATAGAGCATTCAAGAGCATCTTAAAGGCATTCAAGAGAAGATTTATCAAGGTTTTATTGCAGCAATCAAAGGTCTATTATCATGTCAAAGGCATGCATGTTGTTGTAGCCAACATGTTGATGTAGAGTTCAAGATTACTTCAAGCATTCAAAGACATCATTTCATATCAAGTTTCATGATCAAGAACCACATTCATGGAGGCCACTGCATGCTAGTTTCAGATCTACATTCCAAGGTTCAAACAAAAGTATGGTGAGTTGTGACATAGCATTTTTCCTTCATTATTCTTTCCATTTCATGTTTCATTATTTCATTACAAGGTTTAATTACCAAAATGGGTTTTGACCAAGGAAAACCCTTATCCCCTAATAATCAAAATTTTCTCCTCTTTGATGTGTGATTACAAGTTTTAGGTTGAAGATCAAGTGGAGAACAAAAGTTGTCAAAGTTGAAAAGCTATCAAAGTTGTCATATTTCTTGCAAGATCATGAAAGATGTCAAACTTTCAGGAGCTGAACACATAGGATCTAGGAGTGCAAACATTGAAGAACAAAACCAATAAATCAATTTTTTCAGAACCCTAGCAGGGACCCATTCGCCACTGGGCGCATGAGTCCTCAGTGAGCCATGAAAAAGCACTTTTTGTGAGAGGTATGTAACATTTAACCCTCCCAAACTCTCCCTAAAGTATATAGGTTCCATCAATATTATGATTTAGCTTCTAAATGCACTTTATAGCTTGTAATTTGGAGTTTATTTGCTATATTAAATCTTTCTCCCCAAAGTGCTATTTAGTTCATACTCCCATCCTAACAAAAAGGGAAATAGGAAGATTCACATATTAGGTTGACTCTCCTAAGGGTTGTTGGTCAATGTTTGATGTGGATCTCATTTCCTTGAATGAAATTAGAGAAATAGGTCCATTCATCCCCTTTACTACCATTTTTCTATGTTTCATTATTGTGTTTCTACTTCATTTTTTCACTATATAAATTATACATGTGTTATTATTTATTTGATTTGGTATTTTAGATTTCTATAAATTATTGCATCTAATGTCTATGTAATGCTCATTTTCAATGACTCTCGCTAGATGTGATGCTTCGTTAATTTATATGCCATTATGTCATGTGTTAGAGTAATAAGTTATTATGCTTAATTAATTATATCATATTGATTAATTAATTAAGTCACTTATTCCTCTTTATTACTTAAGCTAAACTTAGGCACATTAATAATTAATTATTTATTAATTATTAAGTGTGCACACTAGGGTTTCATTTAGGGTTTCCCTTTTAGGGTTTCTTGATCTCCTTCATAAGGATTGATCTCTTTGTAATATTTGATTCTCTTAATGCATTTTTACTGAGAGGTTTACAGAACATCTTCTTTGGTTCTTCATATCTTTTGCATGTGACAGGTATCCATCTTGCATGCAGGTGATCTTGGTTTGGTTTTTAACATCATGTTGGGTGTTTATGATTTTATTTGGATATTTTGTATGGTGAAAGTATGCTTGGTGTTTCACCTAAGGGTGTAGGTGTAAGTTTTCCCCAAAAATGGTTATATTGGAGATGTTTGTATTAGGTAAAAATTGGTTAACCCTTATCTCACTCAATTTGAGTGCAAGATGAGCTTTGTACATCCCTATTTGATTACAGGTCTTAATTGATGGTGACTAAAATCCATATGTTAGGTGCAAACCTGCAAAGTGAGTGGTCATTTGTGTGTGGATGTTTTATCTCATTGCATTTCCTTTTAAATATTTTGAAATATTACTCATCATGTTCATGAATATCTAATGATTTGCATAAATAGAGAATTGTACTCTCTAGTGCAAAAATGTTTATAGCAATATTTTATTCCTAGTGGAAGAAAATTAGAAATATTTAATTGGTATTTTGAAAGGAAATATTTCCTTGTGGGAAAATATCAATATAAACTAAAAATATGTATTGCCTTATTGTAATACACCAGTTTTAATATTATGATTGTGCAATATAGCTTATTCATTGGACAAGAAAATGAATTATTACTCTTGTCTTAAGTTGTAAGATTTATTTTGTTCCTTTTTAACAAAAACATTTTGTTAGAAATATTATAAAAAGTTGGGGGGGAGGGGTGAAGAGTTTTAAAAAATGTGCAAGGAAGGAATGTGATTTTTTTGAAAGGTACTTCATATTTTTTTTTTCTCAAACACTCTCTTTACTCCATGTGAAAATAAATTTTGGATCCAATGAAAACGAAGAGAATTAGGATTGCTTGGATTGGAGTTTTCTTGGTGTGGGTTGTGTGTGAGTGTGTGGCAAAGTTATTCGGTGGGATATATTCTCCAAGAGAATTATTCAATTGTTCAAGTTTGTGTTGGGAAGGTATTCCTATCATTTTTCTTTTGAAATGAATATCCTTCCTTTGACATGATCACAATAGGTTGGTGCATATGACTTCCATATTGTAGGATTGAATTTGGTTCAAATTCTTAGTTAAATTGTATATTTTTTAACTTTAAAATATGGAAAATAGAGCCATGCCAATTAAAAAAAATTCATGGAATCTTTTTTTACCTATTTTTTTATTTAAAAAGGTTATTGTTGTGCATTTTAGACATATAAGTGTATTTAAAATTCAAAACTTCATTGTAATTAAGAGGTTAGAAATTTAAGGTTTCAACCAAATCCATTAATGGTGGATTTGGGAAAATTTATGGTTTCATTTCTCTACAAATGAATGAAAATTAAAATTTAGACTATAGATGAATGCTTTAATTTATGGGAAGATTAGTCTCCCTAATATTTTGGAATTCTACATTTTTTTGACAATGTGTCTTTACTTTTACATTATTTTATTTGCCACATCCAAATTATAAATTTGGCATGTTGGAACCTTAGGATTGAGGTATAGACTAAAGAAGTAGCCTCTCATCAGTTCATGCATAGATTTAAAAGGGATTTGTGGAATAGATCTTGTTGAGACTTAAATTAATTCATATATTTAAATTACATTGGGAATAGTTTAAACCATGTTCTTAAATAGGACATCTACACCATATTTCAAATTGTTTATAAGGTATTGGACTTGGATGCATGTGATGTGTCACAACTCATAGAAGTTAGTGAATGCTATTAAGTACCAAGTGAAGTAGAATTTATAATTAACCTCATAATTCGCCATTGGGTTATTATATTGAAACTCCTTGGCTTACTTATATGATCCTCATCTTACCTTGTCAAAAATTTTTGCACCCAACATGAGTTGTGCCTTCTTGTATGTGAGTGGATGGTAGATTTCATCCTCATGCATGAATGTGGGAGTGATGTGTTCTTATGCATGATTTATTGGTGTATGCATGTGTTTTCTTATATCTATCTTATTTTGTTTGAGTGTGATTTATACATGTGTGACTATCTCCTAAGAGAGTGGGTGAGTTTCAGGACTTCATATGGTTGGGTGACATTGAACCATCGCTAAGGACTTGTAGATCCTTTGGAGTAGCTTGGGACCATGTGCAATAGGAATATCATATATTTTGTTGTAATTTCTTATTCAAGTGATTTTTTTAAGACAAATATATAATACAAGATATTGATGTCCTCATATATACCATGTATCTATTATTTGGCTCCCCATGTAGGTTGGAAAGGATCTATTATTACTTTTAGTATATCTCAATGTTGGTTTTGAACATACATAGAATTTTGAATGGTTTTTATCATTATTACTATGTGGGGATAAAATAGATTAGAGCACTTAATTTTTCATTTGGGATAAAATCAACCTTCTTTCTTTAGTAGATGAAATTTATAGTTGTAATTAAGCAAAATAGTTTGAATATGGTTTGTTAGCTCTCAAAAACGCAGGTAAAGATACCTCAAGAGGCTGCCAATCTCTTGATACGTTTTAGGGTACCATACAAGGTCAAGAGAACTTAACCTTCTACTCTTCAGGTGTTGCTAGAGCTAGGCGGGTGTACCTTTCTGAAAGAAGCAGACTTGACTTATGATTATCTTTCTTGCACAATGATTTGTCCACAATGGCAGATGGAAGTGAACAAACGAATTCAAACTTGATAGCAATAAAAATCTTCTGATCTAAAACCTAAAGTGCTCAATTAACAAATGTAAAACAGATGTAAAGAAACTGAATGAATCCAAATGATGAAATTGCGGAGACCAATGCCTTATTGGGTATGCGGAATCAAATGAAATAGAAGTGGGCAACTTATTCTGGCAAAAAATCAAATTGATGGCATATGATCTATTTATAACTTGTATAAACATGCAAGATTATGACCACTAAGCTCTACTTTAATAATCCAGATGAATTCCCCCTGATTACTGTGATCAACAAAAGGATTTAATCTCTGCTTGAGAGAACTAATAGATTAATCACATAGATATAGAAAATGTGCACTGGTAAACTGGAAATAAGCTTGTTACTTCAATTTAAATAACCAGAAAGAATCAACATGGAGACAACTTAGCAATACTTTTCAATAAACTCAACATACAATTGATACCAAAAATAAACTGCCACACCGGCTGAATTTCATTGGAATCACCATTTGAAAACATGCACCATAGTCTTTGACATGAGAAAATTATTCTACTGTATCCATCTCTACCTAAATGCTTCTAATCTAAAATCTGTCTTTAATTACAATCGGAAGTGCATATTTATACACCAGCATTAAGAAAATAAATCATTTGAAACTCCACGTTGGCCCTCCACATAATTCGGGCTCCAATCAAGTCGGCTTGCAATGGTATTTTGCATTTACATGTCGGCCAACAACATTTGAATTTTATTAATCATTAGTGAACCAGTCGCTAAGACAATGCAACAGTATGCCGAAGGCAATTATAATGTTAATCACTGTCATCCCGTGTTCCTCTATTCATCGCCGTGACCATCCGAGTCATGGAGATATCATACAGCCTTCATCATGTCTCACCGAAAACACTTTGATCACCTGTATTGTTGTGACCCTTCATTATCGGGCAGACCATATAGAGAATTCAATTGTTATGCCGAAGGCCCCCTAGTCATCTTATGCATCGCTGTAACTTATCGCTCTCGGGGAGACGTTTCATAGAATTCTCTTGTTTCACCGAAAGTCCTCATAATACAATCTAGTCGTCCAGACATAAGGGTTATCACATCGAGATGCAACCTTCGTTCCATGTCGTTGTAACATCAAACCATCGGGGAAACATCCTGTAGATTTTTATATCACACTGAAAGCCATCCATTAAACATTGTCGGCAAGACCCGACGGGCTCGCCAAGACTATACTCTGAAGTGCATAAGTCTCACCAAAGTGTTTTGTTCTATGTTGGTCAGTGAGACCCATCAGTGTCGGGGAGACCTCACGGAGATACTTTATGTTATATCGAAGCACCTTGAGCACACATGATCGCCGAGAGAAAGCCAACTCTTGCCGAAAAGCTCATCCATCATATTGGTCGGCAAGACAAGGGAGTATCGCCATGACATTGTATCGAAGATAATCTCTCACCGATAAGTCCATTCCCCCACCGTCGGTCGGTGAGACAATAAGGTCTTGCCAAGACCCAATACCGAAAACTATGACTCTTGCCGAAGGGGACCTGCATGAGCAAATCGGTAAGACAAAGCAAGTTCGTTATAACATTACATCGACACCCAAACTCTTGCCGATAAATGTATCCTTCTGTCGCTGAAACAACATGAAAGATATGCCGATAACTGCCAGCAAATGAAATCCAATCGCCATGACAATTGAAACGTCTTGCCGATAGGCAACACAGACGTTTGCAAACAGAAAAACGGATCGGGGAGACCTCGGTATTGTCACGCTGACACAGACCGGAATGTGAAAAATGCATGACACGATGAAACATATGGAGCAACATGGGCCAATATGGAGAAAATATGCATGAAGAGAGGGAAATGCATTCAAGGTAGGACTCACTTGGAAGATTATGAATGTAGACAACATGTGAATTTATTCAGAAATTTACAGTCCCAACATGGTTATAGACATTAATGTTATCCCTAGGGTGGTTGTGCCCTAGCTTGCTTTCTATCCCCGTCGATTATGGATAGTCAAATTCATAAAAGGATAGATATTGTGGCTTTACAAATTTAGTAAATACTTGAAGTATGATTTTCTTACACATGTTAGTAGAGTCTTAAACTTAGTTAATTCATTGATGAAACCCAACTTATAACAACTCCTAAGGTAGATATGCCTTGTCTAAGGCTATGTTGCTAGAGGCTATTTAGGCCTAAACTTGTCTTGAATTTGGTTTTAAGCCTCCAATATCTTGCTTGGTGAGGTTTGGGAATTAGCGTTTAAGGCTACCCAAGGTTAGAAATATGTTGAGTAACCTTTAAGAAACTCATAGAGTTATTTTGGTGCTTTTAGGGGCCTCAGGTCCACATTCAAGTTTGTTTTCTATTCTAGGTCACCCATAGGTAGGGTTGATCTCTTGGCCGGTGACCATGAATATTGAAAGGGGAGACATTAGGATCTCTTGGGTAACCTTAAATGGAAAAAGGGGTGACCCTAACCTCTGGATCTCTCAAGTGACCCATCTTGCCAAAGGGGCGACCTTGTCATATCTCAAGCGACCCTAGTTGATAAAGGGGTGGCCCTTAGGAAATGAGTAATTCCCATATTTTTTGAGAAATTTTCTTGAAGGATTTTGGTCCTAGAAGTCTACCTTGAATTCCTAGATCTTAAGCTCATTTGATCCTTTGGGTGTTTTGTGAGTAATCAACCTTCCTTCTACCCTACCTTGGTGTGAGTGAACTAAGGTCTTATGTATTTGGAGGTTGTGGAATGTGTCATTATTCCACCTTCTTCCTCTGCTTCCCATTTGTAAGTGTGGGCAGTTGTGCTAAAATCGATCCATGGAGATGGATGTGCCCTTCCCCCTCATAGAATTATTGTGGTGACCTAGTCATATGAATCTATGATTGAGTTAGTTATTGTGTGTCAATATGCTTGATCATGCACCTTGTGTATGTATTGATGTGCAATGCATGTGAATTTTGCATTCATAAAATAAAAAATGTCTAGTGTTTGTTTGGTCAATGTATTGGGTGGAAGCTTGGGCATTATAAATTTAAGCATGATAAATCATAAAAAAACATAAATTAATTTTTAAATTCTAAACTAGAAAAGAGAAGAGGTTACTCATAGAAAATATAAGATATTGAGGATAGAGAATGTGTAGTCTTTTTGGTGGTTGATGTAGCTATATGACTTTGTTCTAGTCTATGTTTGATAAGGAACAAGATTGTTGAATTTGCATTTAGATTTTTGCTTTTCTATTCTTAGTCAATGTTATGGGATGAATATGTTTGTGGTTTCGTATAATCTAGTAATGCCATCTATACACATTGACTATGGTAGTGTACTTTGATTGCAAAGAAGTCATGTACACTTGCAACAACATCTTATGTAGCTTTGCAACCTATCACTTATGATAAAAGTTGGCTTTTTGCACTAGGGGAAAGGACCCAATAGTTGAGCATGTTCCAATACTTGTGATAGTATTTATTGATTTATTTTTTAATAATATAGCACTAATAGTTGTGACTTTAAAGTTGATGTTAATCATGAGTACTCATAATTTAATGAAATGTATTCCTTAGATCTAAAAAGCAACAAATAATGTAATGCCACATTAGCACACCAATAAAACATGATTTAGTGCACAACTACTGATCTAAAAAGCAACAAATAATGTGATGCCACATTAGCACACCAATAAAACATGATTTAGTGCACAACTACTGATCTAATTTTTTTGGTTTAATTTTAGATGCCTAAACAAAAAAACATGTTGATGTGGTTCTGAAACCTTAGTTATAATTAGGGGAATCGTCAAGTAAGCTACTCTAAAAAATTGGGAGTGATTTGGAATTGTCATGTATGATTTTGGGAGACACAAAATTAACGTGCTCAACTATCGAGTCCTCTCTCTTAGATGGTGTCATGGGCACCTTTGAGAGTTTATTCTAAGAAGGTTGCACATCAAAACTTCCTTAATAATGATCAAATCCCACAAAGATTTGAAAATTTGAAAACCTCAGAAATTGTGCAAAAATATACAAGTGCTAGAGTGATAATGAATACAACTAAAGAAACATAATAATAAATAATACTGAATATTCTACCAATAGCTTTAGCTTTCTATGTATCTATACTCGTTTTTATTGGTTCTATTGTCACATACAATTGTATACTTCTACTCCTTTCATGTAATAATTTATTTCTTTAATAGTTGTTTGGAAGTGAAAAAGAGATAAGAGATACAAACTAGAATAAAATGGCAAGTTTTAGAATTAAAAAAATGAACTTTTGAACATTGCAGATACTACAAATGAACTTTTGAACATTATAGATACTACAATAAGCACTGAATTATTTAAGTCTAAAGATGCTAGAAGTATAATACAAGTTATAAGATTAAGGTTCTTTACGTACCAAGCAATCTAAGGATAGCAAGCATGGTATGAGCTGTAACTCAATGTACTGTGAGCTCCTATTGTTCACATAATTCATAGCTTTGTTTTGCCTCTTGGCATTCATGTCATATCCTTCCCACAACTAAAAAAACTCTCTTGACAATATGTGCAGGTAAAAGACGAATGATGTGACAGCATTTATTGTTCCTTTAAATCTCACAAGTCAGAAATATCACAAGTAAAGAATATGCCATTCCATATACTTGTTATGATTGCAACAACGGTATGTAGTTTCCATACATTATTTGCTTCAGAAAGAAAAAAGAAGAAACTACAAATGTACAACCCAACCTAATCTGCCGTGCTTTGGACCTTTCAAAAAGCTATGGTTGTCGTTTACCTGTTTTTTTCTTTACCATCCTGTTCTCCACCAAAGCATGATGTTGAACACCAAATGTTATCCAAAGAGCAGAGAACAGACTGCTTGACTTGGGATTTTCCATGGCTGGACCATTACCAAGATTACTATTATTGCTGTCACTGTTGCTGTTGCTGTTTCCCCATGATGGGTCACCTTAAGTGAGACGTTATGCATTGTTATATGACCAAAGAATTTTCTTTTAATAAGGTTTATACAAATATCTCAGGGTTAAGAGTTAGTGATAGATTATGTAATAGAATAGGGGAATATTTAGTTAATTTTGGAGGTTTATAAATAGTAGTCTAGTAATTCGATCTAATTTTGAATCATAATTTTGAATTGTAACTTCTTTGGTGTGTTGGTATATAGAACGACAAATTCTAATATGGGTTCTCAGAATTTTTTAGATTAAATAGACACTCACAAAAATCACTTGTGACTTGTGGATCTATATTAGGCATGTGGATCTGATCTCTATTGATTTCTAAATGTTCATTTTCAGCTTGCATAGATTTTTTTAGTCTAATCTTCACTTGAAAACTCAATTAGTGTTCGTGGGAGTTTGCACATGACAAGGACAATTCCTCCTTTGTGTTAAACTCCAATAAGGATGTCAAGTCAGTGACTTTGAAAATATTGAGGACATCAAGCAGTCCTGTACCATGCTTTAGACTGCTAATACAATGGTATATCACTAAATGATTCTTTTAAGGTTCTATGATTTAAGTATTCATTCTATGTGCTCATTAGATCTTGTAAATGAATTAGAGCTAGTCCTTTTATACAACTTCCCAAGTGTCAAATGAAACATTTCATGAATCAAGTCAACACATACCAAATAGTTGGAGGGGAATAAGTGCCCAAATTCAAATTTGAATTATAAAACCTCATGCATCATTTCTACGAATGTAAAAGTGACCTATATTTCTTTTGTAAATGTGGATCTAACCTAGAAGAAGAAATGGGTAGATCTGCAAACAAAATTGGTTTGTAGGATTGAGTGTAAGATGGTAATAAGCATGGTTGGGGTTGTTTGCCAACATTTAGCTGAAATCAGTCCTTTTGTATGATTTTCATTGTATTTAAAAGGATAGCCTATCCAAAGTGAGTCCAAAGTGAAGGAAATTTATTTAAAGTTCAATTTTACCATTACAATTTTCCTCCATTTTAACTTGCCTGATAGCTAGAATGAGAATGCATGTCAAGTTAAAACATATGCAACTAATATGAAAGAAAAATTTTAGACACTCAAATGGATATGGATATGAACACATACGTCATTTTGGTACATGTTCAATTGTAATGAGTTCCCCACCTAAAATTATGAGCACAAAAGAAAAATATTCAAATAAGTAGCATCCATAAAGAATTCAAAATAAGTATAAACACAACTAAGTATATGTAGGAAAGTAAATGATACTACCTAACAACTAGATACTATATATGTATCTAACATGGTACTACATAAGTAATTAGTGTTGGATGTTGTGGATATGGTTGCTGATATGTGGTTGTCATTGATGTTAACACTATTAGCATTTGGTGTATTAATTGTTGTAAATGTCGAGGATATTGAGAAAATTGTAAGAGAAAGTGTTCTGTGTTCCTAGTGGAATTGTGTAGGTCATGATGGTGTCCTATTCTATATGTTGAAGATTAGCTGATATGGATTTAAGGGTTTATTGTTGAGTTTATCTAGATCATCTACCGGAAGTTTCAGAGGTCCACGTGAAGTTTTGAGTATGTTATGGTCTGACATTGTTTTGTTGGTCTCTGTCAGTATTCCTGAATGAAGATTGTGTGATTTTGGTTATCTCAGTTGTTGCGGATGCTTCTCTGTTGTTTCTTGGTGCTCTCAAATATCTCTAGATCATTCTCTATCTTTGTGGTACACCCACATTAATCGATGAGCTTGTAGATGGAGATCTTTTCTGGTGCATGTTCGGTTTTTCATGTTTCTAGCTGACATGTTGTTGGTAGCGTGTTGTGGATCTTCGAGGTGAAATTAATTAAATTATTTTCGCATTGGAGATGTTAATTTGGGTCTCCACTATGTTGTGGCTGACCTTGGTGGATTCACATTAAAAGTTTATTTGTAAATTTGGGCAGACACTGCAAATTGATTTTATTTTCTTGGCCGATGAAGTAGTGATGGAATCTCATGTAGCGGATATATAAGGGCAATTAGTTCATTGATGTAGATGAAGCTTCGTGTGCTCCTATATATGTATGTGCGAATACCATTCGATTGAAGAGTAGAGTGTGAAGAAGATTGTGCGAAGTGTGAAGAAGTGTTGAGCTTAATTGGAACTGTAATCAGGCTTGTGAAGAAGCTATTCTCTCAGTTCACATCTTGGATGGTTTTAATCCAAACCCTATTGTTGGACAGTGAGTCCTCTTTTGTAATTGAGTAGTAAGCTCTAGGCAGTGTGCCTGAATGCATGTGCATTCCCCTTATTATTTCTTTTTATACTTCTAACATAGTATAATCTTGTGGACTAACATCCACCGTGGTTTTTCCCCTAACAGGGTTTCCATGCAAAAAAAATCATGGTGTTATTTGTCTCTCTGATGTGTTAATTGCTTGTGGTTAATTGCTTATTCATCAGATTTGAGATTAAGGTTAAGTTAAGTTAGAAAAGTTTAAATTTTTGTGACAACTGATTCACCTCCCCCTCTCAGTTGTCTATCCTTGTTTTTCCAACAATTGGTATTAGAGCTAGTTCCTAAGAAGAAGTCTAATAGCTTGAGGTGATCCGAGATGGCAACATTCAAGAAGGACAATCCTAGATTTGATGGCACTAACTATTCACTGTGGAAGACTAGGATGCAATGTCATTTAAGGTGTATTGGTGAAGCCTTCTGGAAGATCACAAGAGATCCATATACTATTCCTTAGAATGGTCCCTCTACTACTGATGAGATCAAAGATGATGAAAGTAATATTAGGGCTATTGAAGCTTTGGTGAGTGAACTAAAAAATTCAGAGATGGCTAATGTGGTAGGTCTGTAGACAGCTCATGAGATTTGGACAAAACTGGAAACTTTGTATGAAGGAGATGCATAGGTGAAGATGGCTAACCTACAAAGCTTGAAAGACAAGTATGAAAATTTGAAGATGGGTGAAGATGAAAATATCACTTCTTTTATGCAGAGAGTAAATGAGATAGTGATGGGTATTAAATGTGTCGGTGGTTCTGTGGATGAGGATGAAATTGTGGCTAAAGTACTTAGATCCTTGCCTCCCTCCTAAAAAATGAAAGTTCATGCTATTGAAGAGTTTAGATCAGTAAACAAGATGACAAGAGATACACTGATCGGGAAACTTGTTGCTTTTGAGATAAGTGAATTTGGTGAATCTACACCAAAGACTGAATCTAAATTCAAGGCTACTGTATCCAAAAGTAATAGACAAAGATATAGTCTAGGAGAGAGTTCTAGGAAGGTATCCAAGTATGATGAAGAACTAAAACAACTTGAAGATAAAGAAATAGAGGTAGAAGAACTGGAAGCACTGATTGCAGAGCAAGAAGGAAAAGGAAAAGGTAAGTATGAAGATGTATTACCTATTAAATGTTTTTCATGCAATAAAATAGGTCATTTTGCATCAAGATGTCCTGAAAGAGTTCCTAGATCTAAGCCTAAGAATTCTAGATTCCCAAAGAGATGCTAATTTGTTGAAGAAGCAATGACTGATGATGAGTTTGATAAGGACAATGAAAAAGAAGATGATTGTGCTTTCATTGCTACCATTGAAAATAATCCCGTGGCTATTGAATCTACTAAAGATGAAAAAGCTCTTGCAGCTCAAGTTGAAGAAAAAGATGAATGGGTCATTGATAGTGGATGCCCACATCATATGACTGGTGATAAAAGAAAATTTGTGAGTCTAGAGAAGTATGACGGTAGGGTTGTAAGATTTGGAGACAACAATGCTAGCGTGATTTGTGGCAGAGGATCTATTTTCCTTGGTGGTAAGGACCACACTGATGATGTCCTCTATGTTGAAGGCCTGAAGCACAACTTGTTGAGTGTTGGATAGATGGTTCATAAGGGATATGATATTTAGTTCAAAGATGGAAGATGCAAGATACAGGGAGGTTCTGGGAACATGATTGCAATAGGAAAACAAACAAAAAGTAACATTTTTCACTTGTATATTGCTAGTGGAAGTTGTTTGATTGCTCAAGTAGATGAAAGCTAGTTGTGGCATAGGAGATTGTGTCATGTAAACTTTGACAACATTATCAAGATAAGTTCTACTCAAGCAATAAGAGATCTGCCTAGATTAGCGAAGCCTGCTAATGTAATTTGCAAGGAATGTCAGATGGGTAAACAAACTAGAGCCTCTTTCCGAAGAAAATAGTTTCATTCAAATAATTTGCTGGAGCTGCTACATACTGACCTTTGTGGTCTCTCTAGAGTTAGAAGAATTCATGGAGAAAGGTATTTTATGCTGGTTATTGATGATTACTCTAGAATGATTTGGGTTTCCTTTTTGAGAGAAAAATGTGAAGCATTGGAGAAATTCAAATGTTTCAAGGCTATGGCAGAAAATGAGAAAGGTCTGAAAATCAAGTGCCTGGGATCTGATAGAGGTGGTGAGTTCATTTCTAAGGAGTTCAACTCTTATTGTGAAGAGCATGGTATTAAAAGACAGTTATCTGCTCCCCAAACCCCTCAACAAAATGGAGTTGCAAAGAGAAAGAATAGAACAATTCTGGATGCTACTAGAACCATGATGATGGAAGGAAATGTGTCTCAGATGTACTGGAGTGAAGCAGTAAGCACTGCTATGTATACCTTGAACCAGGTAAATGTGAATGGAAATTCCGGTAAGACCCCTTATGAGTTATGGTTTGGTCACAAGCCTACTGTTAAGTATTTTAAGATGTTTGGAAGCAAGTGTTTTATCAGGAGAGATGATGATATAGGAAAATTTGATGCTAGAAGCGATGAAGGGATCTTCCTAGGTTACTCCACTAAGAGCAAGGAATACTAGTGCTATAACAAAAGATTGAGAAAGATGGTTGAGAGTGCAAATGTCAGAGTTGATGAGGATTCTGTCAAATCATCCAGATGATGTAGTTATGATTCAAATGAAGACAACACAAGTCAAGTAAAGAATACTCAGACACCGAATCTACTTCAGATTATTCTATATGTTCCGGTGAAGCAACCTCAATTTGTTCCAGTAAATCAAGTCAGTCAAGAAGCATAGACAAGTGCAAGTGTAGAAGAAAGATTAGAAGAGTTAGAAGTCTGAGAAAGTCCCAAAACTCCAAGGTATGTAAAGTTGAATCATTCTGAAAATCAAATCATAGGAGATAAGAGTAAAGAAGTGCAAACTAGAAGAAAAATTGCAGAAGAATATTGTCTAATTTCCAAGATTGAACCTAAGAGTGTCACTGAAGCCTGCCAAGATGAACACTGGTTGGAAGCCATGAAGGAAGAGCTAACACAGATTGAGAAGAATGACACATGGTTACTGGTTCCTAGGCCTAAAGACAAAAATGTGATTGGTACTAAGTGGGTATTCAAAAATAAGCTGAATGAAGAAGGTGAAGTGGTCCATAATAAAGCAAGACTGGTATATAAAGGTTATTCTCAAATGGAAGGTATTGATTTTGAAGAAACCTTTTCCCTTGTTGCTAGAATTGAAGCTGTGAGATTATTTATTGCTTATGCTACACATAAGAATTATAAAGTTTATCAAATGGATGTGAAGTCTGTATTTATGAATGGAGAACTAGAAGAAGAAGTGTACATTGAATAGCCAGATGGATTCCAGCTAACAAGGGAGATATGGTTTGCAGATTGAAGAAAACTCTGTATGGACTTAAGCAAGCCCCCAAAGCCTAGTACGCTAGATTGGACAAATATCTACTGAAGCTTGGATTCACTAAAGGTACTGTTGATAGCAACTTATACTTCAAGTTAGATCATGATAAGGAGTTGATTATAGAAGTTTTTGTTGATGACATCATTTTTGGAGGAGATGATAATCAATGTATGAAGTTTGTTGATGAGATGAAGAGTGAATTTAAGATGAGCATGATTGGTGAGATGAAGTTCTTTCTGGGATTGCAAATTACACAGTTGGACTAGGGGATATTCATATCTCAGTCCAAATATGTGGAAAAACTGTTGAAGAAGTTTGGAATGGATGACTCCAAACTTATTGGTACTCCCATGGTAACCGGATGCAAGTTGACACAAAATGATGATTCTCCAAAGGAAAATCAAACTTGGTACAGGTCAATGATTGATGGATTGCTCTACTTGACATAGACTAAACTAGACATTATGAATGTTGTATGTATGGTTGCTAGAATTCAAACTAATCCAAAGGAATCACATGTGACTGCTGTCAAAAGAATTTTCAGATATCTAAAAGGAATAGTTGACTTTGGACTTTGGTATCCAAAGGATGATGATCTTACTTTGTGTGCATACACTGATGCAGATTGGGCTGGTGATGTAGATGAAAAGAAAAATACTAGTGGTGGTGCTTTCTTCCTAGGGAAGAAGCTAGTATCTTGGTTGAGTAAAAAACAAAACTCAATTTCTCTATCTATTGTTGAAGTAGAATACATTGATGCTGCCAATAATTGTACTGAAGTGATATGGATGAAACAAATGTTGAAAGATATCAAGGTGGCATATGAAGAGCCTATTGCCATATACTGTGACAATTCAAATGCAATAAATATCTCAAGGAATCCAGTACTACACTCTAATACTAAACATATATCAATCAAGTTTCACTTCTTAAGGGAAAAAGTGAATGAGAAAGAAGTCAGATTGGAGTATGTGCCTACCAAAGAAAAAATTGTAGATATATTTACCAAACCATTACCGAAGGATACTTTTGAGTATCTCAGAGGAATGCTAGGGGTAATTACCCCTCCTGAAATAAAAGATGCATTTTATTGCATCAATCCATGAACTTCATTGCTATATTTCTATCCAGATTGATGTTTTTGTGGTTGCTACTCAGGGGGAGTAGTCAGGTGTGCATATATGTGGTTCAGATTTTTTATATGGGAAGGTCATTGTTACTTTTTCCATTGATGTCAAAGGGGGAGAAGTGCATTGTGAAAAATCTTTGTGGAGAGAAGTTTAGTTGAGAGGAGTAGTGTAGAAGAAGTCAGTTGGGTTGATGGTATTTTTCACATCATGTGTTTCCATCAATGCAAAAGGGGGAGATTGTTGGATGTTGTGGATATGGTTGCTGATATGTGGTTGTCATTGATGTCAACACTATTAGCATTTGGAGTATTAATTGCTATATATGTTGAGGATATTGAGAAAATTGTAAAAGTGTTTTGTGTTCCTAGTGGAAATGTGTAGGCCATGATGGTGTCTTATTTTGTACATTGAAGATTAACTGATGTGGATTTAAGGGTTTATTGTTGAGTTTATCTAGATCATCTATTGGAAGTTTTAGAGGTCCACCTGAAGTTTTGAGTATGTTATAGTTTGATAGTGTTTTGCTAGTCTCTGTCAGTATTCCTGAATGAAGATTGTGTGATTCTAGTTATCTCAGTTGTTACAGATGCTTCTTTGTTGTTTCTTGGTGCTCTCAGATGTCTCTAGATCATTCTCTATCTTTGTGGTATGTCCACATTAATCGATGAGCTCGTAGACGGAGATATTTTTTGTCGCATGTTCAATTTTTCATGTTTCTGGCCGACATGTTGTTGGTAGCGTGTTGTGGATCTTCGAGGTGAAATTAATTAAAGTCTTTTCGCATTGGAGATGTTAATTTGGGTCTCCACTATGTTGTGGCTGACCTTGGTGGATTCACATTAAAAGTTTATTTTTAAATTTACACAGACACTGCAACTATATTTTATTTTCTTGGCCGACGAAGTAGTGATGGAATCTCATGTAGCAGATATATAAGGGCGATTAGTTCATTGGTGTAGATGAAGCTTCGTGTGCTCCTATGTGTGTATGTGTGAATATCATTCAATTGAAGAGAAGAGTGTGAAGAAGTGTTGAGTTTAATTAGAACTGTAATCAGGCTTGTGAAGAAGCTATTCTCTCAGTTCACATCTTGGATGGTTTTAATCCAAACCCTATTCTTGGATAGTGAGTCCTCTTTTGTAATTGAGTAGTGAGCTCTAGGCAGTGTGCCTGAATGCATGTGCATTCCCCTTATTATTTCTTTTTATACTTCTAACAAAGTATAATCTTGTGGACTAAAATCCACCGTGGTTTTTCCCCTAATAGGGTTTCCACGCAAAAAAAATCTTGGTGTTATTTGTCTCTCCGATGTGTTAATTTATTATTCATCAGATTTGAGATTAATGTTAAGTTAAGTTAGAAAAGTTTAAATTTCTGTGACAACTAATTGACCCCCCGTCTTAGTTGTCTATCCTTGTTTTTCCAACAACTAGATGTACTGCACTTGACAACTAGCTATTGTAATCAATAACTAGCTATTGCATTCAACAGTTCTATGATGGTATTGCACTCAATAGCTAAATATCAAATAAGCACATGATAGTCCATGAGACCATGCCAAAGAGAGTGGAATTCAAAATTAGTATAAACACAAGAACTAAATATATGTAAGAAAGTAAATGATACTACCTAACAACTAGATACTATATATGTACCTAACATGGTATTGCATAAGAAACTAGATACTACACTTGACAAATAACTATTATAACCAATAGATAAATGTAATAATAGATAACTATTATTACATTCAAAGTTCTAAGATGGTATTGCACTCAATAGATAAATATAAAATAAGCACATGATAGTCCATGAGACCATGTCAAAGAGAGTGGTATTAGCTATATTGCATAACCTGTTGCAAATATGAAGGTGTTGTCATTGCTGTCAACTATGTGTTAAGGAAGTTTGTTGCATGATGAAGATGCCGAGGATACTGAGAAAATTGAAAAAATAAGGAAATAGGTTGTTGTAATTTTTGTGCATGTGTAGTGGATATATTGAGGAAGTTTTGTGAGTACATGGAGCTATCTTTATGTTTTAGTGTCTGGAGATGTGTACTATGTTGATATGATGTCTCTGGTACTTGGTTTCCAAGTGCTTTTGAGAAAAAATGATAAACAAAGAAAAAAATGTTGTGCAAGTGTTCAAAATGTGCTATGGGATGTGCTTTGTGTTTCTTATATGTTGATGCTTATATGCCTGTTCTGATTTGATATGTTGTTCAAGGTTGTTTAGAGTTTCTATATCCAAAATTTGGGCTTCTAGATCACTGGTCAAAGGAAGTTGTGTTCACCAATGTGTGAACTAGTTTTGTAGTGTTGTACAAAGGTGTCTAGGAGAAATGTATTTTCTCCACATTTCTCCGTAGTTTCCTTTCAAGACTTGTGGTTCTAAATCAGAGTTAATGGTGTTATTCTCTTGTTTGTGTCAAGAGGATTCATGGTTAGGCGTATCGAAAAAAGGTCTTTTGAGTTATAGTGTATTGCAGTATCTAGTAATGTTGTCTAGATAAAATAATACGATTATAATCTTCAAGTGAGATTTATTGCGAAGGAAGTTGGTTTTCAAGATGTTCTTGGATCACGTTCAGGTGAATTTTTTTTGTCTAGAAGTTTCAGATTAATTTAAAGAAGCATGTACTTAATATTTAATGTTTTTTCCCGAGTAATGATCAACCTAGTGTTTACACTACATTCAAAGATGTTGAAGTATTAATGAAATTGTAGCATGGTGTGTGAGATTTAATTTGGGTCCTAGTTAAGTGTTGTTTTGGTCCACTTTCATTCCTATCCACTGTGGCAATGTTTTGTGACAACCTAATTTGAAAATGTAAAGTGTGAAGCATGTATTGTCGACCTTGGAGAAAGTTTTCAAGGTTAAGGATGTTATAAGTATGAGTTGAGATGCTGAAGGTTGTTAAGATAGAAAGTATAGAGGTGTATAATGCAAGTGATGCAAATTTTGGAAGAGTAGAGTGCGAGTTTGAGCAGAGCAGTGCGAACTTTAAAGTGTTGGACTACTGAATGTGATGAGCTAAAGGTGATTGCAATATTTTAAACAAGGGTGTGAAAGTGTTGGAGCATTTGTGGTGGATTCCTTGTTGCATTGATAACTTACTCTTTGTGTAACATTTCTCTTCTATCTTTTTTGTTTCTTTATGTGGAAGTGAGCCCTGGTTGTGAGCCTTTTTGCATAGTGTGTCCTATTTTGGCAATGAGCCCTTGTATTGGTTTTGTAATTACTTATATTTTGAGCTAATACTCATTGTGGTTTTCCCTCATTAGATTTTCCACGTAAATATGGTGTTCTTTTGTCTATGGTGTTGATATTTCAGTTTCTGTTATCTGCATTTCATGATTAATCACTTTAACATCATAAGGGTTTAATGAATGTTTGTGGATTTGATTACTGTTGAAGGTTTCTATGTTTTAATTTACTACAAATGATTCACCCCTCCTCTCAGTTGTCTTGTTCATTCAACAATTGGTATCAGATCAAGGTTCCTTGTAGAAGAGATTATCTACTTAAGGTAGATCCAGGATGGTGAACAAGTTGGATTTCCCTAGATTTGATGGATCTGACTATGCATTATGGAAGACAAAGATGGAAGGATATCTGGAATCTCATTAATTTGAGATTGAAAATACAATAAAGAATCAATATATTGCACCGACGAATGGTCCGAGCACAAGTGATGAGATCAAGGCACGTGAGGTAAATGTTAAGGCAAGATTTATTCTGGTGAATAGTCTTTCAAATTTTGAATTGGTTAAAGTTATGAATCTTAAGACTACTAAAGAAGTTTGTGATAAGCTTGAGAGAATTTATGAAGGAGATGAAAAGGTTAAAGAAGCAAACTTGTAGAATTTGAAGGAACAATTTGAGACCCTATGAATTTATGAAGATGAAACAATTATACAACCTACATGCAGAGAGTGGTTGAGTTGGTAAGTGCTATGAGAGGTCTTGGTGCACAAGTGAAAGAACCTAGGGTGGTAAAGAAAGTTCTCAAATCTCTTCCCGATTGTTATAGTGAAAATGTATCTACTATTGAGGAAGTTATAAATTTTAATACTTATTCTAGAGATCAGTTGGTTGGTACACTAACTTCATTTGAAATGAGAAAACTTGGTTTGAGAAATGGAACAAAAGTGGAGTCTTCTTTTAAAGTTGGAAAATTAGAAAAGATTGAAGATCCAAATGGAGAAGATCCTGATGATGCATAAGCTAATTTTGTAAGAAGGATGAAAAAGGGCACCAATAAGTATAAAGGTAAACTACATTTCAAATGTTTTAGTTGTGGAAATATAGGTCATTATGCTTCGAGATGTCCAAACAGAGCCGTGAACAATAAAAATAAAGAGAATGAAGGAAAGATGATTAAGAGAAGCTACTATGTTAGAGAAGATGCTAGTATTTAGTATGATGAATTTGATTATGGAGATGATGATGAATGCTTTTTCTTTGCTATAAAATATGAATCTAATTTTGCTAACTTTGAAATTTATGTGAAGGAAAGTGTCCTAGTGAAGAAGGATAAGGTTGAAGGTACTTTGGTTTTTTCTTTTCATGTTAAACATGATAAGAAATACTAGGTTGTTGATAGTGGCTGCCCTAATCACATGACTGGGGATAAAAGTAAGTTTTTTAAACTTGAAAAAAATGGAGGATTAGTTAAATTTGGAGATGATTCAAGAGCTAAGATTTATGGAATAGGTTCAATTAGTTTTGATGGAAAACATAATATTGGAGATGTTTACTATGTTAAGGGATTAAGGCATAATATTTTGAGTGTTGGAAAAATATGTATCAAAGGATATAATCTTGTGTTTTAGGATGAAAGATGTGAGATTAGAAAAGGGTCTGGAACTGTGATTGCTACTAGAAAGAGGACAGATGGAAATATCTATCAACTTAAGGGTGTTGATGGTCATTTCTTTATGTCTTAGATTAATGAAAGTTGGTTATGGCACCAATGGATGTGTCACATGAACTTTGATAATTTGGTTAGAATTAGTTCAATTCATGTAGTGAGAGACCTACCAAGAATTAAAAATCCTATCAACGTTGTTTGCAAGAATTGTCAATTTGGAAAGCAATTAAGGAGTAGTTTCAAGGGAAAGGAACAATCTGCTACTGGAATATTGTAATTAATACATACAAATATATGTGGTCCTACAAGGGTGAGAAGTATTCAAGGTGACATGTATTTCATGCTTTTGATTTATGATTACTCTAGAATGAAATGGGTTACTTTTCTTAGAGAGAAATTTGATGCACTAGATAGATTTAAAGAATTTAAAGCTATGGTTGAGAATGAAATAGATTTTAAAATTAAATGTTTGAGGTCTGACAGAGGTGGAGAATTCACCTCCAATGATTTTAACATGTTTTGTGAAGTTCATGGAATAAAGAGGCACTTGTCCGCCCCTAGAAATCCTCAGCAGAATGGAGTGGTTGAAAGGAAAAACCAAACAATTAAAGAAGCTTCTAGAACCATGATGAAAGAAGTAAACCCACCAAAATTCTATTGGAGAGAAGCAATTCATACTTTTATTTACATACTTAACAAGTTTCAAGCCAAAGCTAACATCACAGACTCCCTATGAGTTGTGGTATGGAAGGATTCCTATTGTCAAGTACTTTAGAGTGTTTGGAAACAAATTCTATATCAAAAGAGATGATGAAAACTTAGGAAAGTTTGATGCAAGGTATGATGAAGGTATCTTCCTTGGATATTAAACTAAAAGCAAAGCTTACAGATGTTACAACAAAAGGCTGAGAAAGATTGTTGAAAGTGCAAATGTTAGGTTTGATGAAAATTTGCAGAATTCAATTGTAGTAGATGGACATGTGTCAAATGAGCCTGATTTCAGAGAAGAAGAAGAAAAAGATAAAGAAAAATAAGTATAGAATGAAGAGGAAGAAGCTCCAGAGAAGACCCCCAAGACCCCCAAGACCCCTAAGTATGTGCAAAATAATCATTCTAAAGACCATCTCATTGGAGACAAGAGGAAATGAGTATTAAAAAGAAGCAGAGCTGCTAAAGCTGAGGTAAATCTATGTTTACTTTCTAAAGTTGAACCTAAAATAGTGACTGAAGCATGCAAAGATGAACATTGGATGAAGGCAATGGAAGAAGAACTTATGTAGATTGATAAAAATCAGACTTGGGAATTGGTTCCTAGACTGGAAAACAAGAACATAATTGGAACGAAATGGGTTTTTAGAAACAAACTAAATGAGAATGGAGAAGTGGTAAGAAATAAGGCAAGGCTTGTGTGTAAGGGTTACTCACAAGTGGAAGGAATAGACTTTGAGGAAACATTTTCCCTCGTGGCTAGTATGGAAGCTATCAAGATGTTTTTGGCATCTACAACATACAAGGACTTTAAAGCTTATCAGATGGATGTGAAATCTACTTTTTTGAATGGTGAAATAGAAGAAGATTTTACATGGAACAATTGGAAGGATTTCGGTTGTCAGATATGTAAATTGAGGAAGGCATTGTATGGATTGAAGCAAGTTCCTAGAGGTTGGTATGCAAGGTTGGATAGATATTTGATACAACAAGGATATTAATAGCCTCCTCTAATGGCTCAATAACTAATCCCTTAAAGCCATAACTTAGAGATTAGATATCTGCACTAAGTAGTTATCTTGCTCATCATGAAGGTTCATTTCATTGTCAACCCAGGGACATGAACTTGAAATGGGTCAACACTGTTTGTGCACTAGGACTCAACTATAGTCATCCTTATCCTATAACTAGAAAGGAAACAATACTAAAATTAAAATGCTTGAAAGGAATTAGCATAAGTACTGAGCATGAATGAACAACTAAACTGAACTAAAATGAATGACAAAAAAAAATCTTAGCAAACAGATAGGAGGTTACTCTGTTTGCCTTGGCTGCAGGAACATGCACATAATAGAGTTCCAATGGTTGTAGGAATAGACAACCGCTAAGACCGTAACTAATTAATGAATATAAAATTAACTACTAAATGGAATGGATGGAATTCTCACCAAGTGGCCCCCCTTGAATGAGTTTTCCCTAAGCTAACTCAGATGCAACAAATCAAGGTATCATTTTATTCATTGAAAGTGTTGGTACATCATAATAGCAACATGACCGTATTCCTTGAAATTGAAAATGAAAGTACAATATTAGAACATCCAACCTTGTGAAGAGGGACATTTGATCATTATTTATAGAAGGAAAGCTTCTAACTAACTGGGTAGTCGACTCCAATAGAATAGGAGGACACCATTTATTGAAAGCATGAAAAAGAGAAAGGAAGTTATGCATGCACAAGACTTTAGTCAAACCTGTCTTTCCTCAATGTGGATCCAACATAGCAACACTTCCTAAATCTAATCAACTAATAGACATGGTCATTTAAAAGTAAGTTAAAACTTCCACACAACCTGGGATTTTCCCTCCATTAACCTATTTAATGACCATCTTTTGACTTCTTTATCAACCGACCAACTGGCACAAACTTCTTCCACCTTGCAAGCTTCATTTATATCTGCATCTTAATATGAACCTGCGTAATGACATTAGGGTCCACAAAACAATTATATATCCATAATCACCTTAGAATAACATTCATTCAATCACATGTAAAATTAATATAGATATATCACATAGCAGGTTAATCATCAAAAGTTACAAGGATAAGTTCATGCCCAGAGTTCATAAATTTAGGGAAATAACATAGAGAGTGTTAATAACCAAGTGCTAAAGTCCCATAGTAACAACAACAAATATATGATAAACCTTATAAAAAATGAGTCATTATTTGGACTCATCATCTCCCCCCAACCTAATGATATGTTGGTCCTCCAACAAAGGGAACTCAATTCCTTTGCCTTATCAAAGCCCCGAAATCACCAATAACTATCTACCCTTGATCAGTCTCAGCAATATCTAAATTTGGATCCCAATAAAACTCTTGATTGCTTCCTAGTCTGGCCCGCCTTGGCCTCTCTGTATCTATATCATACTAGTAAGTTTTGTAGTATGGTATTGGCCACAACAAAATAGGTGGCTGAAATATCAATGGGAGCCAATAGTGTTGCTTCATCCTCCCAGGATGTATGTACCTGATGCTTCGTTTGCAAGCTGCATAATAATTCTGCATGGAATGGGGTTTAACCTATTTTAATTGATTTGGAAAATCATTCCATCTCTGTGATATGTATCCAACATTGTCTTTCCTATAGTAGCAACTGCCTGTTCATATTCTAGGTATGCTTCATCCCTAGAAGGCATGATCCTCTTTTTGTACTCTGGATTATGAATAATTTTGTGCCATGTGTAGTAAATATTTGCAGTATTTCTTGATTTAGCTCTTAGAGATAAGGGGGTATGAAGTTCTCTTTCTCTGTATATTTTGAATTGTTTCCCCTAGTTGATTTCATTTTGAATCCATGACATCAATTCCCACAAGTGAATATCCCCAATTTATAACAATGGATTCCACTCATGGTTATTAGGAACAACATAATTGTGCAAATACAATTCACACAACAAATTTTTAACTTCAAGAGGAGAGGATTGGTAAGTTTGGGAAAATTCTTGTATGGTTTCAATGGAAGGGCTTAGACCTGAAATGACCCTTGAAAACTTAAAAGAAAGATGATGCTCCTTTAAATGCAATGCATATACCCATGGGGGAGTTATACATGCCATAATTTGTGGGACTAGAGTCACCATATTGTCTAACTTATCCTTTAATATAGTAATATCTTCATTCTTCTCCTCAATTTCTGCATTTTTCTTATTGATTTCTTCCTACAACTTGAGTTTTTCTTTATTCCATTCTTCCTCTTTTTTTCCTGCATTTCTTTCCATAAATCTAGGGCTACTGATGCCCATGAAAAAGTAGGAGGTTTTTGCTTTCCTACTATGATCTTTCCTTGCACCAATTCTTGATGTTCCATTTACTCTGTTTGCACTAGTTCCTAGTTTTCAACTTGCTCTGCAACAACAAGTTCTGCCAACCCTATGTTTGCCTACTCCTCAGGAACTTCTTCCACTTCTATATTTACCTACTCCTTAGGAGCTTCTACCTCTTTCCTAGGTTTCTCTCTAATTCTATGGATCCTTTTTGGAGGCACACTGGTAATAGACTTGGTTAGTTTTGATTTCTTTGGAGGGATTTTATTTTTCCCAGTGGCTGCAGGATGATCAGTGTCTTCAGTTTTCTGCTTCATAGGGATAGGTTTAACCTTTCCTAGTTTTTTCTTCTTAGCCTTCCCTTTGCTAATGTATGCTTTTCTCATTTTTTCTTCTTCCTTTCGAATGGAATCCCTAGTGCGAACTATGGTTTTAGGGAGAACATTGACATTTGGGTCCGAAGATGAACTATCTTCATTCGTATGCTCTAATTCAGAGGAATCAATTTCTACTGTAGGTTCTACCACAAGAGGGTTTGTACTAGGTTTTTCCCCAAAATTTGAATCTCCAGGAGTGATTTTAATAACCCCCTCATCTCCACTAACCCTATGATTTAGGGGCTGACCTCTAGGACCCACATTTTCTAATATGAATTTATCAATGTTCAAAAATTTATCCCATAACATACTGGACACTTCTTGCAAAGATTTTTCTACTAGCAATTTAATCAAACAGTGATGGGAAACAAAAATTTCCCTACCTTTTTGTGTCTCAATAGCCATGATTATAAGAATATTATACAAGACATTTGGCACATTCATCCTCCTACCATGTCTCATGTGATTCAAAAGCTTGAAATGTACAAAATGAAGACATGATTGGCGACCCTTGCAGGTAATGTATTTAATAATGTAGACAACAACTTGTTTCCAATTTTGTGGCAAAGAAGTCCTTCGCGTTCCTTGTTTGTATATAACAAGTGGAGGATCACTCAATTTAGTGAATTATTCTCTAGCTGATCTAGCATCCCTAGAAACATGGTAGGGTTCTCCTTTAGGAGGAAAACCTGACACTTCAATCTTTTCTTTGGTGGATATAAATTCTATCCCTTTCACCATTTCCTTACCATCAAAAAATGTTTGTGCAAATTCTAAGGAAATGTCATTACTAAAACTATTTAGCTTTAGAAAGTAATCTAACCATCCACAATTTTTGAATTTAGTTAGAGAGACTCCATCCTGTAGGATTACCTGGTGAACTGTTGACTCATTTTTGATTAACTGACCTCCCATTGCTTCTACTCACACTCTGGAAAATACCTCTGCAAGGACTTATTTCCTGCAATCCTTCTTCTGAAAACTTGATTTCTCTTCTGCTTCCTGCAACTCTTCACCAGTACTAACGCCAATGTCCTATGATTTCTCAATTTACATTTTTAGTGGCATTATGATTATGACTAAGGCAGTACATAATACATAACAGGGGGATATAATCAAAGAAAATGGCAGTATCTTAGTGTCATATCATGCATGTAGAACGTCACTTCAACTATATCATTTCAAATTTGTTGCCATGCTGGCGCATGAATATGATTAATGACATGTATGACACATGGGTTCACACTCCCCCCCAACCTAAATAAAAGCATGTGTCCACACAGGATGGGATGAAATTATGATACAACAGGGCATACGACAAGAGTGCTATGTGAAATATCAATATGAAATTATAGTAATTAAACAAATGCAGTTAAGGTAATTAGGATACATTAAGTTGTTATGCACATACATAAAAAGTTGGAGCGTCTTTTGCAAAGAATGTGGAAGGAAGTACCAGTCACCATAAAAGTACAATTGAGCTATTAAATAAAGTGATGATGGAGTGAAGTGATGGTGGAATGATGGTGAAGTGGTGGTGGAGTGATGGAAGAGAGAGAAATGAGAGATGGAGATGAATGGGCAGGTAGGTTTATTGATGGAGAAGTTAATTCCCACAAAAAGTGGAAATATTTATTATGATTTCATGCGTACTTTTGACTAGTCAGAATGACGGACACTAGGTCCACTTCCTTTAGCTACGAGAACTTTGGAGTTCTAGTATTCAATAAATTACTACATGAACTTGTGTTTTGAGGCCGGTTTATGGTATAACCTGAGACGATGACCATTGACCAGGAGCTTGAATCTGATAGGATCAATTGTTGTAAACTGAAAAACACCATTGGGGAAGACCTCTGTAATCTCATATGGTCCCAACCACCTAGTTTGAAGTTTTCCTACATTAGCTTTATACCTGGAATCATAAAGAAGTGACCAGTCACCTGGATGGAACTTCTTTTCTTTTATGTATTTATAATGCCATCTAACTCTCTGGTTCTGCACCATCTCAGCATGGTGGAGAGCTGATTTCCTCATCTCATTTAAGGCATTTAGTTGCATAACCCTATCCTTTTGTGCCTTAGATACATCTATTCCAAGGTCTAGTGTTGTTCTAAGAGTTTTTTGCTCAAACTTTATAGGCATCATTGCTATCTTTCCATATAATAGTTCAAAAGGAATAAAACTAGTAGTGGTTTTCCGGCAAGTGGTTCTATAGGCCCAAACAACTTCTGGCAACCTATTTGCCTAATATTTTTTGTGTATTGCTACTATTTTGGTCAGAATAAATTCTATTTCCTGATTTGTTACCTCAGACTGGCCATTGGCTTGAGGGTGATAGGGTGTGGATTTTCTATGCCTGACATTATACTCATTCACCAATGCTGTGACAAGAGTGGATGTGATTGAGCCCCATGATCTGTGACTATCTCTTTAGTAACTCCATAGCATGTGAAGATTTCTTCATAGAGGAATTTTGCAACTTTATTGTCCCTAGCATGTTTCATGGCTTTGACCTCAACCCACTTAGACACATAGTCAGTACAAACCAAGATGTAATATTTTCCATTTGATGGTGGATCAATTGGTCCTACAAAATCAAGTCTCCATTTATCAAATAATGTGATAAATACTTGAGGTTATAGAGGAATTTCATCTGATTTAGATGGTCAGCCCATACTTTGACATCTATCACACTTCCTAGTGTACTTGCTTGAATCCTTATGAAGTGTAGGCCAGGAATACCCTATATTGAGAATCTTCATGGATGCTCTCTTAGTTACAAATTCCCCTCCACAGGGTTCATTATAACATGCATGTAGTATATCATAGGTTTTATCCTCTCTTACACATCTTCTCATTGCATCATTTGGTCTGGTATAGAATAAAGAACCTACAATCCATGAGAATGGAAATTTTTTCTCAATTAGAACCCTTCGCTCTTTTGGAGAGAAATGAGGGGGAACCCTCCCTGTAACCAGATAGTTGGCTATATCTGTATACCAAGGTATATGCACACTGATGGAGAAAAAATGTTCATTAGGAAAGGAGACATCAATGGCTTGATTTTCCTCTAATGTAGTTAACCTGGAGAGAAAATATGCCACAACATTTGGCTTACTCGACTTGTCTATAATGGTGATATCAAATTCCTACATTAACAACAACCACCTTGCTAACCTCCCTGAAATCAATGGCTTGCTCATGAGTTATCTTATGGCTGCATGGTCTATATGAAAAAAGGTCTGATATCCTGTGATATAATGTATAAACTTGTTGAGAGCATAAAAGACTGCCAACATCTCCTTCTCTATCACTGTGTAGTTAAAATCAACTCCTTGTAGGTTCTTGCTGATAAAGTAGATTGCATTCTCTATTGCTCCCTCTTTTTTTCCCAAGACAACCCCTATAGCATAATCAGATGCATCTATGTGAATATGGAAAGGGAGTCCCCAATTAGAGCCTTTGAGCACAGGAGCATGGGTTAATGCTATTTTTAAATTAGAGAATGCTTTATCACAATCCTCTGTCCACTAGAACTCAACATCTTTAGTTACTTGATTATAAAGCAGTGCTGCCATCTTATTGAAATATTTTATGAAGTGCCTATAGTATCCTGCATGTCCCAAAAAACTTCTAAAATATTTTTGCTTGACAGGAATAGAAAGATTGGTAATTACCTCAATTTTGGCTAGGTCTGCTTGAATTCCTTTATGAGATATAATGGCCAAGGACTACTCCTTCCTGCATCATCATAAAGCATTTCTCACTATTGAAGGAAAAATTATGGTCCTCACATCTCTGCTATACCTTTCTTAGGTTTTCTAGTGCTTCTACAAAATCAATTCTATAAGTAGTAAAATCATCCATGTAGATCTCCATACAATCATGTGAAATATTTGAGAATATACTAACTAATATTTGAAAGGTTGCAAGTGCATTACATAAACCAAATGAAAGTATTGAATAGGAATAAGTTTCCAAAGGAAAGGTGAAAGTTGTTTTTTCTTGATCTTCAGGTGCAATATGTATCTGATTATAACCATTGAATTTGTCTAGGAAGGAAAAATATTGCTTACCTGCAAGTGAATCCAATGCTTGGTCTATAAAAGGAAGGGGAAAGTGATCCTTTTTGGTGGAAAATTTAGTTCTCTATAGTCAACACAAAATCTCCATTTACCTCCCTTTGTAGGAATAATTACAAAAGGAGACACCCATTGGCTATCTGAGATAGGGTAGATAAATATTTCATCCAATAACTTCTATAGTTTGCCTTTCATAATCTCCCTCAATGCAAGGTTGACTATGCTTTGTGGTTTCCTTACTGGTGTGCAATGATCTCTAATGTAGATCCTATGAGTATAGAGTTTGGGATCTAATCCTTTCATGTTAGGGTAATCCCATGCAAATGTAGGTTGATGCAACTACAACAAGCTTTTCAAGGACAAGTGTTGCTCTTGACTAAGCTTGTTATTAATATTCAAATGTTTCCCCTCTAAAACTTGTACTTGTGTGGTCAACTCAATCATGGTTGTTTCACCGATGCTTGGAATTTTTAGTTCATGCGGTAACAATGTATGAAGGATATCTATTGCTGCAAGAAATCCAGGTGCAAGGGGAGTGGGTAGAAGTGTCTACAATGGACATGCAAAACTAGATTCATGAGTGGGTGATTCTTCATGCACTTCACAATAATATGAAATATATGGGATAATATTTTATCCTCTTCCTTAAGCTACATAAAAGGAATTCTTCCTATCATCATGAGTTGTGCCACTAAATTGATCTCCTCGGCCTCTTCTCCAACATGTGGCCATATGGGGTTGTCCATATCATGGGATGGTTGAGTAGGAGGATAAAGGAAAATATTTTTAGTGCTTCTCCCATCAGAAATAGTCATGTCCCCTGACCGAAATACAATGAAGGTATCTTTTGTAGCTAACCATGACCTACCCAGAATAATGGGATACCCTCCTAATGTAGCTTTAGGGTAAAGGATCATGAAATCCGTTGGATATTCCCAAGAGTCTAGAGTAACAAAAAAGGTATTCTACTATACCATCTGGTTTGGAAATGGAACAAACAACAAGTTGTAGGATAGTAGGAGTAGGTCTCATATTTGCAACATTTAGTTGTTGTAGTATATCCTTAGTCATCACATTGATAGCTTCTCCCAAGTCTATTAGAGCATTCTTTACTTGGATTCCATATATGATGACTCCAACTACAAGACTACCTAGGTCAGTATATTTAGTAATAGTAACTTTACAAAGCATGATATCTTCCAACTACTACACCACATGAATGGTAGTGGGGTCCTTATTTTTCCTCCTTGGCTTTTTGAGACATGCTTCCTTAATTGTCTTACTATATATGGGAACATATTTTATGACCTGGAACAAGGGTATCTTGACACATATGTGTTTCAACTGATCCAAAATATCAAAGATTGTTTCTTCTTTTTCTTCCTTTTGTTTAACAACTTCTAACCTTTGAGGAAATGGTGGGCTTGATCAAACTTTTGAATTGGTTCAGGATTCTTGGGCACACTTGGCTGAATAGGGATATTAGATAAATTTTGATGACCCTCTTCTTCCATAGGAAGCTCTTTGATAATATGAGTGGAACGAGATTGCAAAGTGGTCCTTGAATGTAGATGAATATCACCCACACTCACAACATATGCAAGAAATTGATTGGGATCTGCAGAGTAGACTAGTTGTTGTTGTGGTTTGTTATATGGGTTAGGTGTGGGTTGAGATGGTAAATGAGTAGCTCTAGGTGTGGTAGAATTTGAGTTATGAGGAGGAGGCATTATGGTAGGTTGTTGAGGCTATGGAGGTAGCTGCATGTAACTTGTTGTCTGGTTTGGCCACTACTTTCCTCCTCTCCATTAGAATGTCTGTTGCTAGTTTCTTGGAGGTTGCTTCCAATTCCTTTAGAATTGTTGCCACTGAGGTGGATTTTTTTAGTGAATGGGCCAAGTATTTGGAGGGTTGTTCCAAGGCTGAGGTGGATAGCCTCCAAAGTTTGATGGGTATGGGGGTTTTCCATTGATTACCGAATTCATAAGAATTCAAATAGGGTCCACTAAAAGATAATGGATCTGGTGGCATACCTTGTCTTGGAGCCCATGGTCTTCTTTTAGCAATATAGAAAACCTAATCATCATCAACCTAAATTGGCCTAAATTCTAGTGGAATTTCCTTGCTATCAATGTTTGCTACCGTTTTGCATCTGTAGTCCTTCTTTTTCCTGCAATGGGGACAATATTCTGCCAACATTGCTTCTACCTCTTCATATTTCTTCTTTGCTTGAAGTGTATCTAGCTGAGTGACCATAATTTTTATGATATCTTGTTTGAAATTTGCTAGAAAATGAGTGATTTCCATCCTTAAAACTTCATTAGTGGAGGATTTAACCAAAGAAGATTGGTAACCTCTTCCTTTCTTTTTAGCTACCTTGGAATAATTCTAACACATCTTCTTAATATCATCCCAGGGAACTTGGGTGATATCTCCTCCTCCTATTAGGTCTAGAGCATCATTGAAATTTTCATTGATTCCTCTAAGGAAGAGAAAATTTTGAGACTCTTCATTGAGTACATGATGTGGATATTTCTACAGGAAAAATAGGAACCTTGAAATATAATCCTTCAAACTTTCATCTTCCTTCTACTGCATCCTGAAGATATCATTTCCTCTTGTATCACTGCGTCTACACTATTCTTTATACTTCTCAAGAAACCTCTTTTTCATATCATCCCAAGTCTCTACAATATTCCTACCTAATCCCATAAACCATCTTAATGTAGCTTCTTTCAAGGTAGTAGGAAAAAATTTAAGCCTATGAGCATCAGTAGTGTAATCATAGCTTATGTAGAGGATATCAAATTCAAACAAGAAAGTGTCAGGATCATTTATTACAAGCCCATATAATTTAGGAAGAACTAAAGTAGGGATGTTCTTGAGGTTATCAACTTCATTTTGGTGGGTGATAGGAAATAGAAAAGATAGTTGGTTAGGTCTATTTGGATTTTGACCAGCCATAATTGCTTGATCAAGTGCCAAAGCAAATGGATTCTCAATCAGGTTTTGGGTAGCTTTATCTTTAGAGGAAGTTTCAGAACTGGTCAAATTGGGAAATGCATCAACAAAATGATTTTCCTCCTCTTCTTCTTTGTCTCTTGGGATATTTTGAAAATCAACTAGCTGATTATCAGGAATAGGGTCATGAGGAAGGAATCTCCCATGAGCATCTCTTCTCCTGCCCCTATGCATGTGGTATTAACTCAGTATTAGCCAACTCACACAAAGAATTGGTGAAAGAATAGCATATCATTACTTTTCTCAAATGAAGGGTATGCTAAGAAAAAAATTAAGAGATACTAAAATAAGAAAAAAACTCGAAATGACTCCAAAGAACTTCCTAGTTTGACACCATCCCTGACAACGGTGCCAAAAATGTTGGCCTCCTCTAATGGTTCAATAACTAAGCCCTTAAAGCTATAACTTAGAGATTAGATATCTGCACTAAGTAGTTATCTTGCTCATCATGAAGGTTCATTTCATTGTCAACCAAGGGATGTGAACTTGACATGGGTTAGCACTGTCTATACACTAGGACTCGACTGTAGTCATCCTTATCCTATAACTAGAAAAGAAACAGTATTGAAAGTAAAATGATTGAAATAAATTAGCATAAGTATTGAGCATGAATCAACAACTAAAATAAATTGAAATGAATGACAAAAAAAGAAATCTCAACAAACAAACAAGATGTTACTCTGTCTACCTTGGCTATAGGAACAAACACAGAACAAAGTTCCAATGGCTGCAAGAACATACAACTGTTAAGACCGTAACTAATTACTGGACATAAAAGTAACTACTAAACTAAATGGATGTAATTTTCACCAAGTGGCCCCCCTTGAATGAGTCTTCCCTAAGCTAACTCAGATGCAACAAATCAAAGTATCATTTTATTCATTGAAAACATTGGTACATCATAATAACAACATGGTTGTATTCCTTGAAACTGAAAATGCAAGTACAATATCAAAACATCCAACCTTGTGAAGAGGGACATATGATCATATTTATAGAAGGAAAGCTTCTAACTAACCCTAACTATATAGGCAATCAACTCCAATAGAATAGGAGGATGCCATTTATTGAAAGCATGAAAAAGAGGAAGGAGGCTATGCATGCACAAGACTTTAGTCAAACTAGTCTTGCCTCAACAAAGATCCAACATAGCAACACCTCCTAAATCTACTCAACTAATAGACATGGTCATTTAAAGGTAAGTTACAACTTCCTCATGAGTTGGGATTTTCCCTCCATTGGAAGTTTTCTCTCCATTGACCATCTTTTGACTTCTTTAGCAACTGACCAAATGGCATGAACTTCTTCCACTTTGTAAGCTTCATTTATATCTACATCTTAATGTGAACCTACATAATGAAATTAGCGCACACAAAACAATTGTATATTCATAATCACCTTAGAATAACATTCATTCAATCACATGTAAAATTAATATAGATATATCACATAGTAGGTTAATCATCAAAAGCTACAAGGATAAGTTCATGCCCAAAGTTCATAAATTTAGGGAAATAACATAAGAGTGTCAATAACCAGGTGCTAAAGTCCCATAGTAACAACAAAAAATATATGATAAACCTAATAAAAAATGAGTCATTAAAATGTTGGCCTCCGCTAATGGTTCAATAACTAAGCCCTTAAAGTTGCAACTTAGAGCTTAGATATCTGCACTAAGTAGTTATCTTGCTCATCATGAAGGTTCACTTCATTGTCTACCTAGGGACGTGAACTTAAAATGGATCAGAACTCTCTATACACTAGGACTCAATTGTAGTCATCCTTATCCTATAACTAGAAAGGAAACAATATTGAAAGTAAAACGCTTGAAAGGAATTAACATAAGCAATGAGCATGAATCAACAACTAAACTAAACTGAAATGAATGGTAGAAACGTAAATCTCAACAAACATACAAGAGGTTACTCTATTTGCCTTGGCTGCAAGGACTTCTTTCCTGCAATCCTTCTTCTGAAAACCCGATTTCTCTTCTACTTCCTGCAACTCTTCACCAGTTGTAATGCCAATGTCGTATGACTTCAAAATTTACCTTTTTAGTGGTATTATGATTATGAATAAGGCAGTAAAGAAGACATAAAGGAGGGATATCATGAAAGAAAATGGTGGCAACTTAGTGTCATATCATGCATGCAAGACGTCACTTCAACTATATCATTTCAAATTCAGTGCCATGTTGGTGTATGAAATATGATTAATGACATGTATGACACGTGGGTTCACACTCCCCCCCAACCTAAATAAAAGCATGTGTCCACACAGGTTGGGATGGAATTATGATGCAACAAGGCATATGACAGGAGTGCTATGTGAAATATCAATATTAAAGTATAGTAATTAAACAAATGCATTTAAGGTAATTAAGATACACTAAGTTGTTATGCACGTACCTGAAAAGTTGGAGTGTCTTAAAGCTGTTATGCTACGGTGCCAAAAATGACATCCTCCTATTTTTTTGGAGTCGACTGCCTAGTTAGTTAGGGTTAGTTAGAAGCTTTCCTTCTACAAATAATGATCAGATGTCCCTCTTCACAAGGTTGGTCTGATATTGTACTTGCATTTTTTAGTTTCAAGGAATATAGTCATGTTGCTATTATGATGTACCAATGTTGTTGTTGATAATCAAGGTGAAGAAAGCTTACAATATGAACTTAAATGAGTGAATGCAAATCTAAAATCTGTAGATTAACCTTTAGCCTTAGTGTGAAGAAATAATGAGAGAGAGATAGAAAAAACATAACACATGCAACAATAGATTTACATGGAGAAACCCCAAAGGGAAAAAATACACCACCGAAAGAGAGGCAAGTATATTATTGATAATCTCAAATATTACATCATTCCCTGTAAATCCAGTAGCACCCTGTTACCCTACAAAACTGAATTGAATAAATCTAGCTCAAGGCCCCAATTTATAGAGATTTGTGAGGATGAAAACCACCATGGTTTCACCAAACAATAGGCAGAAATACCACCTAGAAAAACCCATGCCCCCCTCCTTGAAATGGTAAAAAAATACCAAAAATAGCCTCTTACAGATGCTCTTACAATTGTCATAAGGCATCCTTCATGCATGGGTGCCTGGGGTCCAAAAATAGCATATTTTGTCATAGGAATCTGTCATACTGTCATAGCATCTTATGACAACTGTCATGCATGTCATAGATGCTCTTACAACACCCTATTTTGACCCAACAACCTTATTGTAGAAGATTCCAAGGTGGGATGCCTAGCTATTTTGTCCTTTTCCAAAAGGACAAATGGTAAAAGTAACACTGCATTTACATTGTATTTTTCACCACTGTTGGTCAAACAGTTTCACCTCTTATGGGTAAATGTACAAAACACTTTAGGAGAATAATAAATTAAAGGATTTAGAAGGTTGATGACACCTAAATCCTAACATTCTCCCACTTGACATCATACATTGTAAATTACACCCATAGAGATACAATTACATAGAATTAAGTACAATGATCAAGGCCCATGGCCTTTCTACACCAAGAGAACTTTTCTATGGTGACTAGCTTTGTAAGAGAATTTGCAACATTATCCAAAGTATCAACTTTTTCAATCAAGACCTTTCCATTCTCAATCATTTATTGCACAAAGTGATATTGAACATCAACATGCTTAGTACGAGCATGATACATAGAATTTTTAGCTAAACATATGGCACTCTGACTATCACATCCAATCCTCACTATCCTGCAATAAAAACTAATACCATTACCAAGTCTCTGTAACCAAAATGCCTCCTTAGAGGCATGTGTAGCAGCCATATACTCTGCTTTAGTGGTAGAAAAGGCAACTGTATGTTTTCTTTTACTCATCCAACTCACTGCTCCTCCAAACAAAGTAAACACATAGCCACTAGTGGACCTTCGACTGTCCAAGTCACCTGCTCAATCTGCATCAACAAAACCATATATGTCCAATGACTTATCAACATTGTTACTACCATGATAAACCAAACAGTAATCAAAAATGCCTTGCAAATATCTAAATACCCTTTTAACAAAAGTCCAATGTTCTTTACCAGGGTTAGACATAAAATTGCTTAGAACTCCCACTACTTGGGCTATATCTGGTCTAGTACAAACCATTGCATACATTAAACTACCGACAACACTAGAATAAGGAACTCTAGACATTTCATCAATATCATCATCTGATTTAGGACACATGTCTAAAGTCAACTTAGTACCAACAGGAAATGGAATATTTATTGGTTTACAATCCTGCATATTAAACCTTTGCAAAATAGTGTTAACATACTTACTCTGACTTAACCAAAGCTTTCTGTGAACCCGATCCCTAATGATTTTCATCCCAAGAATATATTTAGCAGCCCCTAAATCTTTCATATCAAATGTGCCAGAAAGCTGAGTTTTAAGTTCCCTAATCATTTCCTTATTGTTACCAATGAACAACATATCATCCACATATAAGACAATAATCAATATCTGATCATCAATAACTTTAAAATAAACATAGTGATCCTCTTCACTTCTAACAAAACCCATATTTAATGCAAATGCATCAAACTTCTGGTACCACATCCTAGGTGATTGTTTCAAACCATATAGAGACTGTTTTAACCTACAAACCAAGTGTTCTTTTCTTTTCACAACAAAACCGTCAGGTTGTTGCATATAAATTTCTTCCTCTAGATCCCCATGCAAGAAACCAGTTTTAACATCCATTTATTCTATTTCTAAATCATAAGCAACAACAATGGATAAAAGGAATCTAATAGAACTTAACTTAGCAACAAGAGAGAATATTTCACCAAAATCAACTCCCTCTCTCTAGGAGTAGCCCTTGGCCACTAATCTGGCCTTGTACCATTCCAACTTTCTGTCTACACCAAAATTCTTTTTATATATCCACTTACAACTAATGGCCTTTCTTCCATTGGGAAAACTAACAATATCCTAGGTGTCATAGTTTTTCAAAGACATCATCTTATCATGCATGGCCTGTAACCAAGACTCACATTCTTCTGAAGAGAGAGCCTCCATGAAAGATCTAGGTTCATCATCAATACATAACAAAGTGCATCTTCTTAAAGGTGGAGTAAGAGGTTCCTCCTCATGTGGGTCCATCTCTCTGTTCTTCCACATGTGCATCTTCTTGCTTAGTTTCAAAATGCACTATCTTTGAATTTTCCTTTGGTTGCACATCTTTAGAGTTAGCTCTAAATTCCCTGAAAATAACATCTCTAGAAAATATCATCTTTCATGTTAGTGGATTCCAAAGTTTATAACCTTTAACATTTTCACCATAACCTACAAAGATGCATTTCTGAGAATTGGGATCCAATTTAGACCGCTTCTCTTGAGGCACATGAAAAAAAGCCTCACAAACAAAGACCCTTAAATGTGAAACTGAAGGCTTTTTACCCAACCACATTTCATAAGGAGTTTTATCAACAAGAGCTTTACTAGGAGATCTATTAATTAAATAACAAGCAGTACCAACAACTTCTGCCCAAAAGTATTTATCTAACTTAACACTACTTAACATGCTCCTAGCTCTTTCCATTAATGTACAGTTCATTCTTTCTGCTACCCCATTTTGTTGGGGTGTGTAAGGTGTAGTCTTTTTCCTAACAATTCCTACATGTTTTCAAAACTCATCAAATTCCTTAGAACAATATTCACCCCCATTATCAGATCGCAATACTTTTATCTTATAATCTGTTTGCTTTTCAAGCAATGCCTTAAATTCATTAAATTTGGTGAAAACTTCAGATTTTGTATGCATAAAATAAATCCAAGTATATCTTGAGTAATCATCAATGAAGGAAACATAATAACAAAATCTACCCAAAGAATTTGTATCCACTGGACCACACACATCTGAATGAATTAGTTCTAACAATCCATTAGATTTATTAGTTCCTTTAGGAAATGATGACTTGTTTTGTTTACCAAACACACAATCCTCACATAAATCATTTTTACCAACAAAATAATCAGAAATACCATCTACTAGTTTCTTACCAAGTATGGTCCTAAGACCTTTTTCACCAATGTGACCCAATCTATGGTGCCACAACATACATGCAGTTTCAGTGCTAGTTACAAAAGAGGAGTTACAAAAAGTAGAGGCATGTAGCGTAAATAAATTCCCTATCTGAGATCCTTTAGCAACCACCAAACTTCCCCTTACCATCCTGCAACCAGACTTGTCAAATGTTACATGCATCCCAGAATCATTCAACTTGGAAACCAAAATTAAATTTTTTGTAAGTCCTAGAATATGTAAAACATCATCAAGGATTTTAACCCTCCCATCACTAAAAAAAACTTTACCTTTCCTTTACCGATAACCTTTTGTGAGCTATTGTCACCCATAAAGACCTCTCCTCCATCATATTCTTTGTATGTAGAAAACCACTCCTTATGAGGAGTCATATGGAAGGAAGCACTTAAATCAATAAGCCAAGAATCATTACAAACTCTGTTAGCTGAAATAATCAAAGCATCAGAATCACCGTTATCAGAGGACTTTTCCATGGAGGAATCTGCATTCTTTTTCTTGTTTCTACATTCCTTCTTCACATGTCCCCGTTTACCACAGTTCCAACACTTCACTCTGCTCTTTCCAGGGGTCTTAGATCGTCCTTTAGACATATCCTTCTTCTTATCCCCTTTAGGCTCTTTCTCCTTGGGCCTACCTTGCACATGCAAGGCATCGTGGGAGCCACTATGCATGGTCTTTCTCCTCATCTCCTCTTAAAGAAGTATGGGAATAATATTATCCATCTTACGTTTTGTATGACCACTTGTTATAGCAATAATTAAATTTTCCCAAGATTCCAACAAAGAGCAAATCAATAAAATGCATTTATCCTCATCTTCTATTTTAACATCAATAGATGCAATTTGACTTATAATCAAATTAAAAGCATTCAAATGTTCAACAATAGATTCACCATCCTTCATCTTTAGTGAATATAAACATCTTTTGAGATATAACTTGTTAGAAAAACTCTTAGTTTGGTAGATTTCACTTATCTTCCTCCAAAGCTTGTATGTTGTGTCTTCTGAAGAGACATTCAGGAGGAAAAAATCTATGAGACACAACTGAATGGTCCCTCAAGCCTTCTTGTCTAACTTATTCCAATCTTCATCTGACAAGGTTGAAGTAGATGGATTCTTATCAACTGAAACTGGTAACCACTGATCTCTCTCCTCAAGAAGATCCCCCACTTTCAACTTCCACATCTCTTAACCAGTTCCATTGAACTTCTCAATATCTAGATGAGAGGTGGAGGCCATGGTATGCAATCTTTCACAAATCGGCAAAACCCACAACACAAAAGCTCCCACTGCAGCTAAAAACCTTCAACACTTTAAAAGGAAAGTGTCCCTTCCTTAACAGAACCGTTAGCTCTGATACCAAATGTTGATAATAAAGGTGAAGAAAGCTTGCAATATGAACTTAAATGAGTGAATGCAAATCTGAAATATGTAGATTAACCTTTAGCCTTAGTGTGAAGAAATAATGAGAGAGAGATAGAGAAAACATAACACATGCAACAATAGATTTATGTGGAGAAACCCCAAAGGGAAAAACCTCCACCACCGAAAGAGAGGAAAGTATATTATTGATAATCTCAAATATTACATGCAGCAATAGACTTCTCTTATCATTCCTTGTAAATCCAACAACACCCTATTACCTTGCTGGGCGCCTGGGGTCCAAAAATAGCATATTTTGTCATAGGAATCTGTCATACTATCATAACATCTTATGAAAACTATCATGTATGTCATAGATGCTCTTACAACACCCTATTTTGAGCCAACAACCTTATTTTAGAATTCCAAGGTGGGACACCTAGCTATTTTTTCCTTTTCCAAAAGGACAAATGGTAAAGGTAACACTACATTTAAATTGTCTCTTTCACCACTGTTGGTCAAATAGTTTCACCTCTTATGGGTAAATGTACAAAAAACTTTAGGAGAATAATAAATTAAAGGATTTACAAGGTTGATAAAACCTAAATCCTAACAATTTTCATTGAATAAAATGATACTTTGATTTGCTACAACTAAGTTAGCTTAGGGAAGACTCATTCAAGGGGGCCCACTTGGTGAGAATTCCATTCGTTCATTTTAGTAGTCACTTTTATGTTTAGTAATTAGTTACAGTCTTAGCAATTGTCTGTTCTTGCAGCCATTGGAACTTTGTTTTGTGTCTGTTCTTGCAGCCAAGGTAGACATAGTAACCTCCTGTTTGTTTGTTGAGATTTTTGTTTATGTCATTCATTTCAGTTTAGTTTAGTTGTTGATTCATGCTCAGTACTTATGCTAATTACTTTCAATCATTTTACTTTCAATACTGTTTGCTTTCTAGTTATAGGATAAGGATGACTACAGTTGAGTCCTAGTGCACAAACACTTCTGACCCATTTCAAGTTCACATCCCTAGGTTGGCAATGAAATGAACCTTCATGATGAGCAAGATAACTACTTAGTGTAGATATCTAATCTCTAAGTTACAAATTTAAGGGATTAGTTATTGAACCATTAGAGGATGCCAACATTTTGGCATCATTGTTAGGGATGGTGTCAAACTAGGAAGTTCTTTGGAGTCATTTCCATTTTTTTTCTTGTTTTAGTATCTTTGAAGTTTGTTCTTAGCATACTCTTCATTTGAGAAAAGTAATGATCTGCTATTATTTCACCAATTCTTTGTGTGAGTTGGCCAATACTGAGTTAATACCACATCCATAGGGGTAGGAGAAGAGATTCTCATGGGAGATTCATTCCTAATGACCCTAATCTTGATAACTAGCTAGTTGAGTTTCAAAATCTGCCAAGAGATGAAGAAGAAGAAGAAGAGGAAAATCCTTTTGCTGATGCATTTCCCAATTTGATCAATTTTGAAACTTTTTCTGAAGAGAAAGCTTCCCAAAACCTAATTGAGAATCCATTTGATTTGGCACTCCATCAAGCAATTATGGCTGGTCAAAATCCAAATAGACCTAACCAACCATCTTTTCCATTTCCTATCACCCACTAGAATGAATTTGATAACCTCAAGAACATCCCTACTTTAGTTCTTCCTAAATTCTATGGGCTTGTAATAGAGGACCTTAACACTTTCTTGTTTGAATTTGATATCCTCTGCAGAAGCTATGATTACACTATTGATGCTCATAGGCTTAAATTGTTTCCTACTACCTTGAAAGAAGCTGCATTAAGATGGATTATGGGCTTAGGTAGGAATACTGTAGAGACTTGGGATGATATGAAAACAAAGTTTCTTGAGAATTATAAAGAATACTACAGAGGCAGTGATATGAGAGGAGATAATATATTTAGGATGTAGCAGAAGGAAGATGAAAGTTTGGAGGATTGTATTTCAAGGTTCCTATTTTTCCTATAGAAATATCCACATCATGCACTCAATGAAGAGTTTCAAAAGTTTCCATTCTATAGAGGGATCAATGAAAATTGCATTGATGCTCTAGACCTGATAGGAGGAGAAAATATCATTTAAGTTCCCTAGGATGATATTAAGAAGATATGTCAGAATTACTCTAGGGAAACTCTAAAGAAAGGAAGAGCTTACCAATATTCTATGGGTAAATCCTCCACTAATGGAGTTTCAAGGATGTAAATCACTCATTTGCTGGCAGATTTCAAGCAGGATATCATAAACAATATGGTCACTTATATAGATACACTTCAAGCAAAGAAGAAACATGAGGAGGCAGAAGCAATGCTGGCAAAATATTGTCCCCATTGCAGGAAAAAGAAGGATTGTAGATGCAAAATGGTCACCAACATTGAGAACAAGAAAATTCCACCAGAATTTAGGCCAATTTAGGTTGATGATGATCAAGTTTTCTACATTGCACAAAGAATACCATGGGCTCCAAGACAAGGTATGCCACCATATCCATGATCTTTTAGTGGACCCTATTTGACTTCTTATGCATCTGGTAATTAATGGAATCCCCCATACCCATCAAAATTTGGAGGCTATCCACCTTAGCCTTGGAACAACCCTCCAAATACTTGGCCCAATTACCAAAACTCTCCACCTCAGTGGCAACGATTTGAGGTGACTTGGCAACAACCTCCAAGAAATTGGAAACATACATCCCAATGGAGGGAAGGACAACAATGGCCAAACCAGTAAACTAGTTACATGCATCCACCTCCACAGCCTCAACGGCCTGCCATAATCCCTCATCCTCCTAACTCAAATTTTAGCACACCTAGACCTAGTCGGTTACCAGCTCAACCCACACCTAACCCAAATAACAAACCACAACAACAACCAGTCTACTCTACAGACCTCAATAACTTTCTTGCATATGCTGTGAGTGTGAGTGATATTCATCTGCGTTCAGGGACAACTTTTCCATCTCCGTCCACTCCTATTATCACAAAGCTTCCTATGGAAGAAGAGGATCATTAAAATTTATCTAATATCCCTGTTCAGCCAAGTGTGCCCAAGAATCCTGAACTAGTTTAGCAGAATGATCAAGACTCACCATTTCCTCAAAGGTTAGGAGTTGTTAAACAAAAGGAAGAAAAGGAAGAAACAACCTTTGATATTCTAGATTAGTTGAAACCCATATGTGTCAAGATACCCTTGTTCCAAGCCATAAAAGATGTTCCCATTTATAGTAAGGAAATTAAGGAAACATATCTCAAAATTCCAGGGAGGAAAAAGAAAGACCCCACTAGCATTCATATGGTGGGGCAGTTGGCAAATATCATGCTTGGGAAAGTCATTTTTCCTAAATATACCTACTCAAGTAGTCCTGTAGTTGGAGTCATCATAAATGGAATCCAAATAAAGAATTCTCTAATAGACGGGAGAAACTATCAATGTGATGACTAAGGATATCCTGCAACAACTGAATGTTGCAAATATGAGACCCACTCCTATTGTCTTACAACTTGCTGAGAATTCCACTATCAAACTAGATGGTATAGTAGAAGACCTTGTTGTTACTCTAGACTCTTGGGAATATCCAACAAATTTCATGATCCTTTCCCCTAAAGATACATTAGGAGGGTATCCTATTATTCTGGGAAGATCATGGTTAGCTACAATAGATGCTTACATTGGATGTCGATTAGGGGACATGACTATTTCTAATGGGAGAAGCACTAAAAATCTTGTCCTTTATCCTCCTGCTCAACCATCCCATGATATTGACAACCCCATATGGCCACATGTTGAAGAAGAGGACGAGGAGATCAATTTAGTGGCACAACTCATGATGATAGGAAAAAGTTCTTTTATGTAGGTTCAAGAAGAAGATGACATATTATCCCATATAATTTAGAACCATTGTGAAGTGCATGAAGAATCACCCACTCATGAATCTAGTTTTGCATGTTCATTGCAAACACTTCCGCCTGCTCCCCCTGCACCTGGATTTCCTGTAGTGATAGATATGCTTCATACATTATTACCACATGAAATAAAAATGCCAAGCATCAGTGAAACAACCATGCTTTAGTTGACCACACAAGTAAAATTTTTAGAGTGGAAACATTTGAATATTAATAACAAGCTTAGTCAAGAGCAACAATTGTCCTTGAAAAACCTATTGAAGCTACATCAACATGCATTTGCATTGGATTACCATGACATGAAAGGACTAGATACCAAACTTTGTACTCATAGGATCTACATTAGAGATGACTGCACACTAGTAAGGCAACCACAAAGGAGAATCAACCCTACATTGAGGGAGATTGTGAAAGGGGAACTACATAAGTTATTGGATGCAAGATTTATCTACCCTATCTCAAATAGCCAATGGGTTTCCCCTTTGGTAATTGTGCCTAAAAATGGAGGTAAATGGAGATTTTGTGTTGACTATAGAGAACTAATCTCTTCCACCAAAAAGGATCACTTTCCCCTTCCTTTTATATTCCAAGTATTGGATTCACTTGCAAGTAAGAAATCTTTTTCCTTCCTAGATAGATTTAGTGGTTATAATCAGATACATATTGCACTTGAAGATAAACAAAAGAAACCTTTCACTTGTCCTTGGGAGACTTACGCCTATTCAATACTTCCATTTTGTTTATGTAATGCACTTGCAACCTTTCAAAGATCAATTATTAGTATATTCTTAGATATTTCACATGATTGTATGGAGATCTACATGGATGATTTTACTACTTATAACACTGATTTTGCAGAAGCACTAGAAAACCTAAGAAATGTATAACAAAGATGTGAGGACCATAATTTGTCCTTGAATAGTGAGAAATGTTTTATGATGATGCATGAAGGAGTAGTCCTTGGCCATTATATCTCATAAAGGAATTCAAGTGGACTGAGCCAAAATTGAGTTAATTACCAATCTTTCTATTCCTGTCAAGCAAAAAGATGTTAGGAGTTTCTTGGGACATGCATGATACTATAGGTGCATCATAAAATATTTTAGTAAAGCATTCTCTGATTTAAAAAAAACATTAACCCATGCTCCTATGCTCAAAGGCCCTGATTGGGGACTCCCTTTACATATTCACATAGATGCATCTTATTAGGCTATAGGGGCTATCTTGGGAAAAAATGAAGGAGCAATAGAGAATGCAATCTACTTTTTCAGCAAGAACCTACAAGGAGCTGAGTTTAACTACATAGTGACAAAGAAGGAGATGTTGGCAGTCATTTATTCTCTCAACAAGTTCAAAAATTATATCATAGGATATCAAACCTTTGTCCATACAGACCATGCAACCATAAGATACCTCATGAACAAGCCATTGATTTCAGGGAGGTTAACAAGGTGGTTGTTGTTAATGCAGGAATTTGATCTCACTATTATAGACAAGCCGAGCAAGACAAATGTTGTGGCGAATTTTCTCTCTAGATTGACTACATCAGAGGACACTCAAGCCATTGATGAATCCTAACCTGATGAACATTTTTTCTCCATCAATGTGCATACACCTTGGTATGCAAATATAGCCAATTATTTGGTTACAGGGAGGGTTCCCCCTCATTTCTCTCGAAAAGAGCGAAGGGTTCTTATTGAGAAAAAATTTCCATTCTCATGGATTACAGGTTGTTTATTCTATACTAGACCAGATGATGTGATGAGAATATGTGTAAGGGAGGATAAAACCTATGATATATTACATGCATGCCATAATGAACCCTATGGGGGGCACTTTGCAGCTAAGAGAACAACCATGAAGATTCTCAATACAGGGTATTACTGGCCTACACTTCATAAGGATGCAAGAAAGTACACTAGAAAGTGTGATAGATGTCAAAGTATGGGCTGACCAACTAAATAAGATGAAATGCCTCTATAACCTCAAGTATTTATCACACCATTTTATAAATGGAGACTTGATTTTGTAGGACCAATTGATCCACCATCAAATGGAAAATCTTACGTCTTGGTTTGTACTACTATGTGCCTAAGTGGATTTAGGCCAAAGCCATGAAACATGCTAGGGACAATAAAGTTGCAAAATTCCTCACATCCTATGGAGTTACTAGAGAGATAGTCACAGATCAAGGGGCTCAGTTCACATCCACTCTTGTCACAACATTGGTGAATGAGTATAAAGTCAGGCATAGAAAATCCACACCCTATCACCCTCAAGCCAATGGCCAGTCTGAGGTAACAAATAGGGCAATAAAATCTATTCTGACCAAAAAAGTAGCAATCCACAAAAAATATTAGGAAAATAGGTTGCCAGAAGCTGTCTAGAACTATAGAACCACTTGGAAAACCACTACTGGTTTTACTCCTTTTGAACTATTATATGGAAAGCTAGCAATGATCACCTATAGAGTTTGAGCACAAAACTCTTAGAACAACACTAGACCTTGGAATAGATATATCTGAGGCACAAAAGGACAAGGTTATGCAACTAAATGCCTTAGATGAGATGATGAAATAAGATCTCCACCATGTTGAGATGGTGCAAAACCAAAGAGTTAGATGACATGATAAATACATCAAAGAAAAGAAGTTCCAACTAGGTGACTAGGCACTTCTTTATGATTTTAGGTATAAAGACAATGTAGGAAAACTTCAAACCAGGTGGTTGGAACCATATGAGATTGCATAGGTCTTCCCCAATGGTGTTGTTCAACTTACAACAATTGATCTTGTTAGATTCAAGCTCCTGGTCAATGGTCATCGTCTCAAGTTATACCATAAACCAGAGAACTCTGAAGTTCTTGTAGCTGAAGGAAGCAGACCTAGTGTCCATCCTTCTAACTAGTAAAATGTACACATGCAACCATAATAAAGATTTCCACTTTTATGGGAATTAACTTCTCCATCAATAAACCTACCCCCCATTCATCTTCATCTCTTATTTCTCTCTCTTCCATCACTCCACCACCACTTCACCATCGTTCCACAACCACTTCACTCCATCATCACTTCATTTAATAGCTCAACTATACTTTTTTGGTGACCGGTACTTCCTTCCACATTCTTTGCAAGAGACACTCCAACTTTTTAGGTATGTGCATAATTACTTAATGTATCTTAATTACCTTAAATGCATTTGTTTAATTACTATACTTTAATATTGATATTTCACATAGCACTCTTGTCATATGCCCTATTGCATCATAATTCCATCCCAAGCTTTGCGAACACATGCTTTTATTTAGGTTGGGGGGGAGTGTGAACCCACGTGTCATTAATCATATTTCATGCGCCAACATGGAAACAAATTTGAAATGATATAATTGAAGTGACGTTCTGCATGCATGATATGACACTAAACCACCACCATTTTATTTGATGATATCCCTCCTTTATTTCTTCTTTACTACCTTATTCATAATCATAATGCCACTAAAAAGGTAAATTGAGAAGTCATACATCATCACCATTAGTACTGGTGAAGAGTTACAGGAAGCAGAAGATAAATCTTTTTTTTCAAAAGAAGGATTGTAGGAAAGAAGTCCTTGCAGAGGTATTTTCCAGAGTGTGAGTAGAAGCAATGGGAGGTCAGTTAATAATAAATGAGACAAAAATTCACTAGGTAATTTGACAGGATGGACTCTCTCTGACCGAATTCAGAAATTGTGGATGGTTAGATTACTTTATGAAGCTAAATAGTTCTAGTAATGACATTGTCTTAGAATTTTCACAAACATTTTCTGATGGTAAGGAAATGGTGAAATGGTTAGAAGTTATAGCCACCAAAGAAAGGATTGTTGAAGCGTCAGGTTTTCCTACTAAAGGAGAACCCTACCCTACTTCTAGGGATGCTAGATGAGCTAGAGCAAAAATCACTGAACTAAGTGATCCGCCACTTGTTATAGACAAAAAAGGAACACTTTGAACTTCTTTGCCACACAAATGGAAAGAAGTTGTTGTCTACATTGTTAAATACATTACCTGTGAGGGTCACCAATCCTATCTTCATTATGTACATTTCAAGATTCTAAATGACATGAGACATGGAAAGAGGATGAATGTGCCAAAAATATTCTTGCAATCATGGCTGCTAAGACACAGAAAGGTAGGGAAAACTTTGTTTCCCGTCACTATTTGATTAAATTTCTAGTAGAAAAATATTTGCAAGAAGTGTCCAGTATGTTATGGGATGAATTTTTGAACATTGATAAATTCAAATTAGAAAATGTGGGTACTAGAGGCCAACCCCTAAATCATAGGTTTAGTGGGGATGAGGGGGTTATTAAAATCACTCCTAGAGCTTCAAATTTTGGGGAAAACCCTAGCATAAATCCTCCTGCAACAGAACTTGTAGTAGAAATTGGTTCCTCTGAATCAGAGCATACATATGAAGACCCTAATGTCAATGTTCTCCCTAAAACCATAGTTCATACTAGGGCTTCCATTCAAAAGGAAGAAGCAAAAATGAGAAAAGTAGAAATTAGCAAAGGGAGGGCTAAGAAGCAAAAACCAGGAAAGGTAAAACCTAGCCCTAGGAAGTGGAAAACTAAAGACATTGATCATCCTGCAACTACTGGGAAAAATAAAAGCCCTCCAAAGTAATCAAAACTAATCAAGTCTACTACTGATGTACCTCCAAAAGGGAGCCATAGATTTAGAGGGAATCCTAGGAAGGAGGCAAAAGCTCATAAGGATCAAGTAAATATAGAAGTGGAAGAAGTTCCTAAGGAGCATGCAAACATAGGGTTGGAAAAACTTGCTACTATTGTAGAGCAAGTTGAAAACTAGGAACCAATGCAAATAGAGCAAATGGAACATCAAGAACTAGTGCAAGGAAATATCCTAGTAGGAAAGCACAAACCAAATGCTTTTTCATGGGCATCAGCAGCCCTAGATTTATGGAAAGAAATGAAAAAGAAAGAGGAAGAATGGAATAAAGAAAAACTCAAGCTGTAGGAAGAAATCAATAAGAAAAATGTAGATTTGAGGAGAAGAATGCATAGGTTACTGCATTAAACAATAAGGTAGACAATATGGTGGCTCTAGTCCCACAAATTATGGTATGTAGAACTCCCCCACGGGTATATGCATTGCTTTTAAAGGAGCCTCATCTTTCTTTTAAGTTGTCAAGGGCCACTTCAGGTCTAAGCCCTTCCATTGAAACCCCACAATATTTTTTTCCAAGCTTACCAATCCTCTCCTCTTGAAGTTAAAAAATTTTCTGTGTGAATTGTATTTGCAGAATTATGTTGTTCCTAATGACCATGAGTGGAATCCATTGTTATACATTGGGGATATTCACTTGAGGGCATTAATGTCATGGATTCAAAATGAAACTAGTTGGGGGCAAGAATTCAAAATATACAAAGAAAGAGAACTCCATACCCCCTTATCTCTAAGAGCTGAATCAAGCAATCCTGCAGATATTTACTACACATGGCACAAACTTCTTTACAATCTAGAATACAAAAAAAGGATCATGCATACCAGGGAGGAAGCATACCTAGAATATGAGTAGGTAGTTGCTACTAAAAGAAAGATAGTAATGGGGTATATATCACAGAGATGGAATGATTTTCCAGATCAATTAAAATAGGATGAACCCCATTCCCTGCAAAATTATTATGCAACTTGCAAACAAAGCATCAGGTATATACATCTTGGGAGGATGAAGTAGCACTATTCACTCTCGCTGATATTTTAGCCACCTATTCTGCCATGGCTAGTACCAAACTACAAAACCTATTAGTATGATATAGATACAGAGAGGCCAAGGTGGGGACAACTGGAAAGAAAGCAAGGGTTCTATTGGGATCCAAATTCAGATATTGCAGAGATTGATCAAGGGCAGAAAACAATTGGTGATTTTAGGGCTTTGATAAGACAAAGGAATTGAGTTCACTCTGCAGGAGGACCAGCAAATCATTAGGTTGGGGGGAGATGATGAGTCCAAATAATGACTCATTTTTTATAAGGTTTATCATATATTTGTTGTTGTTACTATGGGACTTTAGTACCTAGTTATTGACACTCTCCATGTTATTTCCCTAAATTTATGAAATTTGGGTATGAACTTATCCCTGTAACTTTTGATGATGCTATGTGATATATCTATATTAATTTTGCATGTGATTGAATGAATGTTATTCTAAGGTGATTATGGATATACAATTGTTTTGTGCACGCTAATGTCATTATGCAGGTTCACATTAAGATGCTGATATAAATGAATCTTACAAGGTGGAAAAAGTTCATGCCAACTGGATGATTGTTAAAGAAGTCAAAAGATGGTCATTAAATAGGTCAATGGAGGGAAAACTTGTAATGGAGGGAAACTCCCTGCTCGTGTGGAAGTTGTAACTTAATTTTAAATGACCATGTCTATTAGTTGAGTAGATTTAGGAGGTGTTGCAATGTTGGATCCTCATTGAGCAAGACTGGTTTGAATAAAGTTTTATGCATGCATAAATTCCTTCCTCTTTTTTATGCTTTCAATAAATGACGTCCTCCTATTATGTTGGAGTCGACTACCCAGTTAGTTAGAATTTTTCCTTCTATAAATAATGATTAGATGTCCCTCTTCACAAGGTTGGATGTTCTGATATTGTACTTGCATTTTTAGTTTTAAGGATTATAGTCATGTTGCTATTATGATGTACCAATGTTTTCAATGAATAAAATGATACTTTGATTTGCTGCATCTGAGTTAGCTTAGGGAAGACTCATTTAAGGGGACCCACTTCGTTAGAATTACATCCATTCAATTTAGTAGTTACTTTTATGTTCAGTAATTAGTTACAGTCTTAACAGTTTTTTGTTCTTACAGCCATTGGAACTTTGTTTTGTGTCGGTTCCTGCAGCCAAGGCAAAAAGAGTAACCTCCTATCTGTTTGCTGAGATTTATGTTTGTCATTTATTTTATTTCAGTTTAGTTGTTGATTCATGCTTAGTACTTATGCTAATTGCTTTCAAGCATTTTAATTTCAATACTATTTCCATTCTAGTTATAGGATAGGGATGACTATAGTCAAGTCCTAGTGCACAAAAAATGCCGAACCATTTCAAGTTCACGTCCCTAGGTTGATAATGAAATAAACCTTCATGATGAGCAAGATAAATACTTAGTATAGATATCTAATCTCTAAGTTACAACTTTAAGGGCTTAGTTATTGCGCCATTAGAGGAGGCCAACAACCACCCCATGCTACCATTGTATACACCTATCGATGTAACTAGAATATATATATATATATATATATATATCAACAATAAACCATATATAAATGCAAGGTTGAGACACATTTCCCCAACACTAATGAAATCATAAGTAATGACAAGTAGAAATATGAATCAAATGTTACTCCAAGTGAGAATCACAAAGCAATGAAAAGAGCCATAAATATTGTATATTAGAGCCTAGTTAATCTCAACATGCATGAGAATAAGATCATAAAGTATAAGCCTAGTATTAATCATAAGATATGATCATGTAAACATAAATGGCTAAGGATAGTAAAAATTACCTAGTATTTCCCCTAATGGTGAGAACACTTAACTAAGAAAGCTATGGAAATAGATGTGATGATTGGATCACCTACAAACACATAAATAAATAATGAAATATCATTAGATTTAATATAATAAAAAAATTAACATATGGTGGTGTGTCACAATTGTCATAGGTCAACCCATGCTACAACCAAGTGTGGGTTCATGAAAAGAAGGCTTAATCATAGGAAAATTAAGGATTGACTATATCCTTCTCCTCTTTAGGACATGGTTGAGATACCAATGTAGGATAATGGTGAGTTGGTAAGTCCTTTCGTGGACAAGTCTAATTCAAAGGCTCTTAATATTTTCTTAATCTTGATCTTGTGTCTCATCCTTTGATGGTCAAGTGTAAGGAGAAATAAGTGGTGAGGAAGGACTTATATATCCCTTCTCTAGTTCCTCAACATTCACCCCCTAGTGTCCTCTAACAAGGAAGACATAAAAGTGTCCCAAATTCATCTAAAAAATAATCTATTCATTATTTCTTCAATTTGGGATCAACTCTTAAGAATGTGAATCCTACCAGTAAGGGATTTGGTTTATTCAAGTCTAAATATTGGGTTGGAAAAAATAAAGATTTCCCTATAGAATTTTGACTCCAATCCACCTTGAATTGATGGACCTATTTTTTATGGGGTAGGTTTCCTTGAGTTTTATTTTCACTCAATGTGGGGTGCATGGCTATTTTATTGTTTATTTCAATGTCTGTAATTTTTTTCCATTTTTTTCTTTAAAATTGTTTGGTTGTCTTTGGCATTTATTTCTTGTTCTTTGTAAAAGGGTGGGACCTTTCAAAGTCTCTCTATTTCATAACTATAGTCAAAATCATTTATGAATAATAATAACAATAAAAGTAGTGTCTAATTTGTCATTTATGAGCATATATATCTATGGAATTAAAAGAGTTTTCCCATCATGAGCATGTGTAAGCAATCATATGGAAATATTTATATCCTATATGCAATTTTTTTACCAATACTTCATGGTGTTTTGTATTTATAGAAGGCTCTCAAAAGGTGTGTTAATAGCTTTAATATAAATAAAATCTCTGAAAAACACATTTATAAGAATGACTTAAAGCATAAAATTCACTTCTAAATTATGAGATATAATATTTGAATCTATATAATATGATACCTTTCAAAATTTTTACATGTAATTTTAAAAATAAAGGATTGTCACCCATGAGAAATTAAAAAGAGTAATGTATCACATTGTGAGATTGATGTAGGAGTATCCTTGGTTCTTGGTAATCTTGCATCAACCAAAAATATTTTCTTTTAGTTTTGCTCTTATTTTGTTCTTGCTCAGTGCATAATGGTGGATTCATCACCTTTGCTCACTAGACCCCAAAAATCTTTGTGTGCATTGTGGGCATGTTCATTTTCCTTATTCCAAGATTTGGGTGTGGTTGGATCTTTATCTGGCAAGTTATCGCTTCCATAATTTTATGGAAATTTCTTGAACTAGCACAATAATAGTTTTCAAGCCAATCAATTAATTTAATTTGATCATTTGTGGATCATCCTCATGATTTGCGGATCTTGATGATGTGATTCTAAGTGTTTTGTGGAGTGTCCCCGAACTTCTTTATAGGTCCACACTTCATTCTATGCACCTGTTGATAGAGTAATTCAAATTTTAGGCTGACCTATGCATGCACATGTTACATTTCCTTTCCTTGGTTAATGTAATGATCTTTGGCTGACACAAATGTTTCCATAATCACAAATATAGTATAAAGCTTGTAATCAATCATTAGAATAGGGTAGTGGAGTTAGGAGTTGATTAAGTAGATTAAGATTGATCTGAATTGTAAGAGTTCAGCTCGCATATAGGAGCATATTGGAATGTTGTAATATTGAACATGTTATATCAAGCTCGTGAGTTAAATATCGGCCAAATGTAATTGAGATTTCTATTAATGAACATATTTGCATTTGCATTTTCCTCCATATTCTGTGTTGCTTTCATTGTGTTACTCTTGCTGCATGGTCCAAATAGTTCTCTTTGAGGACCCTCTTACCATAAGTTGCGTCAGATTGGTATCAAAGTGAGATTCGTTCCTTGCGAGATTGTTAGAGTTTGCAAAGTCCTATTGAAGATTTGTTGTAGGGTGGTGAATTGAGGATTTGACCTGCAACTACAGAGGACTTGTGTAAAGATGGCAAGAAGAAGAAATGGTAGAGGAAATGGAGTGCGTGGAAATGCAAACCCTGCTTTAATGGAGATGTTGAGATGAATTGGTTCCAGATTAGATGCAATTGAAATGGCCTGGAGAAGAGGTTGAACAGTTGATGATGTGATTGATCAAGAGGTAGAAGTACAGGAGGAAAGAGGAAGAGAAGAACAACCTGGTCTTGATCAAGGAGAAGAGAGGTTCATAAGAGCCCTAACCAGAGCAAATAAAAAACCATATTTCAATCCACCAAATTATAATGGTAAGCTGGATTCAGAAGAATTGCTCGATTGGATTGCAGATATGGAAAATTATTTTGAATTTGAGGGTACCAATAAAGATAAGAAGGTAAAATTTTCTTGTACAAAGTTGAGAGGAAATGCATCCCTTTGGTGGGAAAATTTGCAAAAAAATAGGAAAGGAAAAGGAAAAGAGAAGATAAAATTATGGGATTAGATGGTGAATAAGTTGAAGACAAAGTTCATGCATGTAGACTATCAAATTAGTTTGTTCCAAAAGTTGAAAAATCTAAAGTAGAAAGATTCAAGCGTGATAGAGTATACTGAGGAGTTCTATAAGTTGAATATTAGATATGGACATTTAGAGGATGAGATTGAGCAAGTAGCTAGGTATGTGAATAGTTTAAGGTCATCTATATAGGATGAGATCAGTTTGATTAAGTTGTAGAGTGTGGAAGAGGCATATCAGTGTGCCCTAAAGGCAAAAGAGAAGTTGAATAAAAGACATGAGCAAAGACAAAGAGGAAGAGGTGGAAGATATCAGAGAGGAAGAAATTTAACTGGAGGAGGAAGAGGAATAAGGATAAGGAGGTCAGTAAGAATGATAATTCATATCATAAAAGTGATGGAAACTCTTACAAAAGAGGAGGATATGGTGGTTACCAGAGTGAAGGTTATAGAATGGATGATAAGGAGAAAAGAGTATTTAGAGGAACTTGCTTTAAGTGTGGTGGAGAAGGACATAGAGAATTTGAATGTAATCAGGGGGAAACAAGAAAAAAGACAGAGAACAATAGGAGAACAACCTTTGTCGAGGAAGATCATGTCATATTATCTAATAAATAGGAAGATGGAGAAGTGTTAGTGAATAGAAGGGTATTGCTACAAAGTGAGGTAGAAAAGGAACCATTGCAAAGAAAGAATTTGTTTCAAACTAGATGCAAGGTAGCTGGTAAATGTTGCAAAGTTATTGTTGACAGTGGAAGTTATGAGAACCTAGTTTCTGAAGAAATGGTGACTAAATTGGAATTGGAAAGGTTGAAACACCCGAAGCCCTATCAAATAGCTTGGATTTAGGATGAGCATAAGATACTGGTAAGTGAACAATGTTTGGTGAAATTGAAGATAGGAAATTATCATGATGAAGTTTTGTGTGATATTATGCCTATGGATGTATGCCATGTTTTGTTGGGAAGGCCTTGGCAGTATGATAGACAGGCTATTCATGATGGAAAGAAGAATATATATACTATTGTTGCTAATGGGATGAAGCATATTTTGTTTCCTTTGGAAGATGTCCCTATATTTGAGGTTTGTATGAGTACTAGAGTTTGTTTGGTTGATGGAAGGAGATTCCTAGATGGGTTGAGACATGAGAACATATCCTATGCCTTGGTGCCTAAGAAGACTAAAGATTTGAAGTGTGAAGAAGAACAACCAGAAGAGATAAAGGAATTGCTAACAGAGTACGAGGAGATCATTTCAGATAATGTATCAGATGGATTACCACCTATGAGGAGTACTAGTCATTGCATGGATTTGATTCTTGGAGCTAGTTTTCCTAACAAAGAAGCAAACCAAATGACACCAATAGAGAATGAAGAGTTGAATAGACAAGTACAAGAATTGTTGAGAAAGGGTTTGATTAGAGAAAGCTTAAGTCCATGTGCAGTACCTATTGTTCTTGCACCTAAGAAGGATGGAGAATGGAAGATGTGTACAGATTCTAGAGCCATAAACAAGATCATGGTGAAGTATATATTTCCTTTGCCTCAGATGGATGACATTATGGATTGCTTGAGTGGAGCCAAGTACTTTACAAAGATAGATTTGAAGAGTGGATATCATCAGATCAAAATCAGAGAAGGGGATGAGTGGAAAACAACATTCAAGACAAATGAAGGATTGTACGAGTGGTTGGTGATGCCTTTTAGATTGGAAAATGCACCAAGTACTTTCATGAGGTTGATGAATGAGGTATTGAAGAAATTATTGGGTAAGTTTGTGATTTTTTACTTGGATGACATCTTGATTTTCAGTAAGAGTAGAGAAGAACATTTTTTGCATAACATACAAGTTTTGTAGAGGTTGAGAGAAGAGCAGTTGCTAATAAACATTAAGAAGTGTAGTTTCATGAGGGAAGAATTAGTATATCTGGGATTTGTGATATCTGTGGATGGATTGAAGATGGATCCTGAGAAGGTAAGAGAAATCGTTAAGTGGCCTACACTAGATAACATTGGATAAGTGAGATCATTTCATGGATTGGCTAGTTTCTACCAAAAGTTTATTAGGAATTTTAGTTCTATTTGCTGCCATATCACATAAATAATGAGAGGAGATAGGAAGGATTTTAGATGGACGTCTAGAGAAGACCGAAGTTTTGAGTTGTTGAAGCAGAAGGTGACTAAGCAGCCTGTGTTGGATTTACTAGATTTCAATAAGGTATTTCAAGTAGACTATGATGCTAGTGGAAGCGCAATTGGAGTAGTATTGAGTCAAGAAGGGAGACCAATAGCTTACTTCAGTGAGAAATTGAATGATGCTAGGCGACGAAATTTAGTGTATGATCAAGAATTTTATGCCATAGTCCAAGCCTTGAAGAAGTGGACACATTATTTGTTTCCTAAGGAGTTTGTGTTATTTACGGATCATCAAGCATTGCAATGTTTGAACAGTCAAGGTAAGTTGAATCAAAGACACATGAGATGGGTGGAGTTCTTGTAGAGTTATATTTTTTTTTTTGAAGCATAGGAGTGGAAAGTAAAATAGAGTTGTTGATGCTTTGAGTAGGAGAAGGAATTTACTGACAGAGATGAGAGTGGAAGTATTAGGATTTGATGAATTGAAGAACTTGTATGATGAAGACCCAAATTTTGCATAACCTTGGAGAGCTTGCAAAGAACTTGTTTCAGAGGATAGAAGTCAGTGGTTGGATTATTTTGTTCAAGACGATATATTGTTTAGAGGAAATAATTTGTGTATACCCCAGAGTTCAATGAGGGATAACTTGGTGAATGAGAAGCACAGTGGAGGAATGTCAGGACACTTTGGAATTGACAAGAGAATAGCATTGGTGAGTGAGAATTACTTTTGGCTACAGATTCATAAGGATGTTAGGGAATTTGTGAAGAGTTGTAGAGTTTTTCAAGTTGAAAAAGGGAGTAGTCAGAATGTTGGGTTTTATATGCCTTTGATAGTTCCAGAGAGACCCTGGGAGGATATCAACATGGATTTCATACTTGGTTTTCCAAAGACACGAAGAGGTAATGATTCAATATTTGTGGTGGTTGATCGATTTTATAAAATGACACATTTGATACCTTGTAAGAAGATAACAGATGCAATACATGTAGCAAACTTTTTTTTCAAAGAAGTGGTGAGATTGCATGGATTACCTAGGAGTATAGTTTTAGACAGGGATACAAAATTTGTTGGTTACTTATGGAGAATACTTTGGAAGAAGCTAAAGAAAGATTTGAAGTTTATTTCTACATTTCACCCATAGACAGATGGACAAATAGAGGTAGTGAATAGGAGTTTAGGGAATTTTTTGAGATGTCTGGTTGGAGAGAAAATTGGAAGTTGGGATTTACTCCTTGCACAAGTAGAATTTTCTTACAATAATTTAGTAAACAAAAGTACAAGAAATACAACTTTTGAGATTGTTATTGGAGTTCATCCTAGAGGTATATCAATATTGAGAGATATTAGTATGGAAGGTAAATGGAGTGCAAAAGTAGAGGAAATTGTGGAACATATGAAGAAAGTTCATACTCAAGTGAAACAACAGTTGGAAGATATGAACAAGAAGTATAAGGAGAGAGCAGATGAGAAGAGAAGACATAAGGAGTTCAAAGTTGGAGATGAGGTGATGGTGTATTTGAGAAGGGAGATATTTCCAGTTCGAGCATACAGTAAGCTGAAGATGAGGAAGTTTGGACCCTGTAGGATTTTGAGGAAATTTGATTTAGGAAATGCATATGAGGTAGAGTTACTGGATGGCATGGTTATATCACCTATATTCAACATTGCAAACCTAAATTGGTACCATGAGGCAGAATTCAGGGAAGACAATGAAGTAAGGCTAGAAAACCAGTTTCCTAAGTAGCCGTTAGATGAGATTGAATAGATTTTGGATGTTAGAGATGGGAGGAAGACTCGTGGAAGATAGTACAAAGAATATCTTGTGAAATGGAAAGATAGACCAGTTAAGGATTCTTCTTGGATTTCTCAGGATGAGGTAGACCAACTTGGTTTTCCTTTAGCCCCAAAAAAGTGAGGGACTCACTTTTCATTAACCCAAAATGTCTGATGCAGGAGCATCCTTGGTTCTTGTCAATCTTGCATCAACCAAAAATATTTTCTTTTAGTTTTGTTCTTATTTTGTTCTTGCTCAATTCATGTTGGTGGAATCATCACCTTTTCTCACTAGACCCTACGGATCTTTGTGTACATCATGGGCATGCTCATTTTTCTTATTCCAAGATTTGGGTATGGTTGGATCTTTCTTCGACAAGTTATTGCTTCTAGAATTTCATGACAGTTTCTTGAACCGACATCAGAATAGTTTTCAAGCCAATTGGTTAATTTGATCGTTCATGGATCATCACCATGACTTACGAATCTCGATGGTGTGATTCTAAGTGTTTTGTGGATTGTCCCCGACCTTCCTTATAGGTCCACACTTCATTCTATGCACTTGTTGATAGAGTAATTCAAATTTGAGGCCGACCTATTCATGTGCACATTACATTTCCTTTCCTTGGTTAATG